>JAIPMN010207417.1:0-12163 GCA_020650975.1 Apostichopus californicus
TTTAACTAGCAAATGACAATCTAGTTTGTATTTTAAGCAAATTTATCTTCATTTACCAACATGATGACAAATTCAACTGAAACTAAGATGTAACCAACAGAAGTATGTAAATATGTATGTATGTATTTTGGATCCTCATGCAAGCAGGAATTCGCAAAGAAACCTCATTGGCTTATCAGAGCCGCAAGCTGACCGAATACATTAATCTTGGAGTGACTCGAACTGGGGACCTAATGATTGGAAGAAGTAGTAAACTTACCGTGTTGATTGCTTCCAACCAATATCGACAGGGAAGCTGTTTGCTTGGAAATGTATGGACCCTCCACAAAACAATGCAAAATAAAATTAGAGCTGACATCGTGCACAGTATAATATGAAATTGCGACTGTTCCGTTATTAAAGGTTTCAGTGGACACCTCCGTCTTTGTTCCGTTGTTAACGTACCATGTAATTGAAATGGGTAAAACTGCGTCCAAAACTTTGCATTGAATAGTTTCATTCTTATCAGGCGTAAGCAGTAAAGAGTTGTCACCTGTCACGTTACGTCCATTCAATAGGACAACTGGAGTGACTGTTAACATGTAAACAGAATAAATCATTTGTACATTATACTGAGTTTAAAGAATATTAAAACTTAAAAACACAAAAGGCAAATTAAAAACTCGCAGGACATGTTGAAATTAATGCATGTATTCCCTCTTAAACCATGCATGTGACAAAAGTGAGTTATTTACCTTGTAAGTTCAAAAAGAACTTCGTAATTGTCAAATTCCTACTGCGACAGGAGTACACCGCTTGGTTTTCTTTACTGCAGGGCGTAGTAATCATCATGGAATGATTTACCAAGCTACAAATATTAAGCTTGATGGTTTCTTGTGTAGAAAACACGAACGAGTCTACAGCTAATTTACTGCTGTTTCCGTCATTGTACCACCAAAGTTTTTCTACTTCTTTTGACGCTTTGCAAATTAAACAATTTGAAGAATTGCGTGAACATTTACAGTCGACAACATTACCATTTGTAGAGCTGTCCTTACTGCTACAAATAAGGTCATCTCGCCTCTTTCCTGCAACATGAAAAATAAGAATATATAATAATTGTGTACAATTACAAAGGTCACACATGACTCCTATATTGGTTTTACATGAATTTACCTTGCACAAAAAGAACAAGCAAAAGGAAAAAGAGAACTTGCACGGACGAAAACATTGTCATTTGTCGATGCGTTTGGCTCTTAACCATCAATGTTCAGTCTTGCACGTTCAATCTGGAACGTTTCACATGAGGAATTAAATGATGAAAGTGAAATCAGTATCCCTCTACGGTAACCTATAAGGGACTTCCAATTTGACATCACAATGCTGCGTTAAAGGAACTCAACTGATATTTCTGCATTTGCATTCTAAAATGAGTTTATGCCTGTTTTTTCGCTTTTTCTACAAGTAGCTTAGTTTTTTTATGGAAATTGTGACCCAGACAACATGGTTCTATGTATTAATTGTTTAAGACTGATAGTGATACATTTTGAAAAAAAATGTTGATATAAGGACATTTAAACAAGTAGTATGTATACCACCTAACTATATTGTATAGCAATAAAACATATTTTGGCAGGTGTTTACTAAAGTGATAAACCTTGGAATTATGATAGACAAGCAAATGACGGTTTTAAACGTAGAATATGTCCATGGAATATACTATATATTCAAATTAAAATCATATATCTTTGGCTAAGGGATACAAGAACAATATATTAAGCACGAGTACACTGATGATTTTTTTATTTATGTAAACTAATAATAGTTTGATCTACGACGTCTTGTAATGTCAATTGTAAACGAGACACTGAAGATATTAGAATAACTAAGGCTATATTTTGGTTCTAAACAACCACCAAATACAACTTTTAATAATTATTGCTCTTTGCTGGAAATCTCCTAGAAAAGTATTAATTCGTGATATTGTACTTTGTATTTCTCTTTCATATTATCAAAGAAACGGGATATACGGCGTCAAACAACACCTTAAGCTTCATTATGTCACGTTTGCAACTTATATTTCACATTTTTGTATAAACGGACAGTGGTAAAAAATAAATTACATCGATGATGTCATATTTGTACTTGCATCACGTCTTCAGCCTTGTGCGCAAAGAAAGTACATTTTTTGTTTTGACCAGTGATGAAGTTGTACATCACAACAATTTATATTATATAAACCAGTGAATGGTTGGGTTTGCGCTTTGAATATACGACCTTATTTATGAACAAATATCACTCATTCATCATGCAGTGACAAAATACAATTTGGAGACCTCCGATGAGCACGTCAAGTCTTTGACTACTAGTCAGATCGCTCCTCTTCTCATTTTCTATTGACTTGAGTTGAATCGAGTCGAAAATTAGATAATTATGTGACTTGAGTCGCAAACTAAAGTAGACTGGAGTCTCCATTTCAAATTTCTTGAAAAGAAGTTATTTTGATTTAAAGTCAGTTTGTATTCTAATACTGCATAAACTGCAAATGGAAGATAGTATACTGCAGGCTATAGACAATATATTTATTTACCACTAAGAAGTGATTGATTGCAATTTATCTTCTGTACGCCAATTATCCAGTTACAGTAATGGCTTGGACAGAATTTTCATTTATGTGAACTGGCAAAATACTTGACATTTGAGTTGACCAAAGTTGATTTTCTTTAAGACTCCAATGCTCCAATGATCCAAATACTGCAAATATGCCGCAATATATACTGGTGCGATTACAATTTTATTTTTATTATTTTAAACACCAATTGTCTATTTTTTGTTCTACCATATAGATATAAAAATGAAGATACTTAATGCAACCTACAGAACGTGGCTCCTCCTGCTCATTGCATTTCATACTTCCATAGGTAAGTATAACTTCCTATGTACTCGATGATATCAAGAATGGCGTTTGTAAATAATTCACTGACAGGGAAAAGGAAGCTAAACTAAGTCAGTGCCATGAATACATCAATAATTGTTGCTCATTTGATGCAGAGGTGTTCTGATAAACATTAACAATCTGAAAATTTGACATTAGCTGTAATTAAATTTCGAAATAATTGCTCATCGTCTTTATATGTGGGAATGCTTTGTTTCTCCTTAACAATGATAAGCAGAGTGATCTGGTTTTAACTAGAGATATCAGTAGCTTCGCCATTTGGTACCCATACCAATGCAACCCCACAGTACCAATGCATGAAATATAACGCTATTTATAATGCTTTTTTCTGATGACAATAAACGTTAGAATGTTATCATTCTAGTTGTAAGACTTGACAATCTTTTCATCAAATAACCTTAATTTGTTGTACGTAGAAATTGAATGAATTTTAAGCGATTATATAACGTTTGTCCGCAGGTGTGAACATGACTTGTCAATCAACTTACCAAATCGAGAAGGGTCACAATGCAACGATTGGGTGCAGTTCAACTGAAGTGCCAACAGAGGTGTTTTGGTATAACGGATCTCCATCCAGTACAAAACCGATCCTTGTTTTAGCGAATGACCAAAAATCTGGCACATTGTATGACGACATTCGATTTGATATCAATTTAGAAGGCAAAATGTTAATTTCAAACGCGCAATTAGAAGATGAAGGCAGATACACCGTTGTTACGTTTTATTCGCCAGAAAATTACCACCAAGATCAAATCACCATACAAATAACAGGTAACATGTACTGATAGAAATACAATTGGAGTGAATGAACAAAATATCAACGTAGTGGACAAACCCGTCACAGTATAAATGGAGAGATAATTCTTGACAAGATATGTTTAAAAACTCGTAAAGTCCGTTTCTCTTTTAAAGCATCAGGTAATCGTTGCCAGTATCGGTTTCATAGCAGGTGTTGCAATAAATAGTTCAATTTTCACAAAACTGAGGAATCAATCAATAAAGTTATAGCTATTGGTTTATCGTAGCATTATGGGGTAATATAAACTTGATTAAAACTGGTTTATTGAAGAAAAGAAAGACTTCTCCCCTTCTTTTTATACAAAAATTCATTCATATCTCAAAACACATCTCTTTTTTGTACATTTCCTTCATTATGGGCTGATGAAAAACTATCGATCATCGCAACATTCCAGTTTATTTATCATAACTGTTGCGTCATAATGTACTATATACAATTGCAAAATTGAGGTCCAAGCCATACTTTATGTTGATGTTACCCTCTTGTTACATTTTTGAATCAAATTGATACTTATTACGAATATATTGAATAATTGATTATATTTTTCAGTTCGTCCGCAGCAGGAATGCCCAAAGATCACTGGTTGTAGCTCATGTTCAACTTGCGGCATACAAGTAAACCAAACCGGTGAGCTAATATGTAGAGTTAGCGGATCCCGTCCTCAAATATCTCTACGATGGGAGATAAGTAATATCAACAGGCTCCAATTCACACCAAAAGAACTAATTTCACAGGTTACTACTGGTACATGGGACACATACATATCTGCCGAATACACAGTGTCAGCGTGTGGTGGATTTGCAGAGATCAGATGCCTGGCCCAAGGAGATGTAAATCTTATGCAGCGTTCTGATAGTAATATTGAGATAAAAGCGGGTGAGTTTGTTTTGATCATATATTGACTGTTAAAATGAAATCAAATAATCTTGAACACAAGGCATTTTTAGTTGGTCGTTAACCAAGTAGTGGTGTAACATTTTAAACTAAAAACAGAGAATTTGCTTTATACTTCACATTTCGTGAATTAAGTTTATTAGATGAATATGAAACTACCGTAGTCGAGTATAGTAAAATGAGAAATCATATGTTTTGTTTCTTTAATAATATACCATTCATAATATTGAGTTAAATACAAATAATCAAACGAAACTACTCTGCACGTTGTTGAATACGGCTAGCTTTGGTTTGCTGTTATTCGTTTCGCTACTTTAATCATTCATAATGTGTATGAACAACTATTGAATACACGAACATGTCAAGCCAATGTGTACTCTTTCTTTAGATCCATGTCCTTCGGATAACGTTGTTGCTGATTACTCTTCAACGGTACTTCCATCAGCTTCGGTAACGTCTCGTCCCTTTCCAATCCTTCCGTTATATTCGCTGGTCATAATCGTTGTCATTATCGTAACCTTCATCGTTTCTATGATGCTAGTGTGTTTTTGTTTATGGAAGAGACATCACAGAGAGAAATATGGTAAGATTTTCGATTTGCTTCAATCAATCAATTTGTGTACCAAATATCAGAAGTGTGTAACATTCATATATTGATTCACATATACCTTTGTATGTTATTTATGGTAACAAGAAAATATTTACTATTTTTGATGTTAATTTGCAACCTCAGTTGAGCTTCCTAATAAAAAATACCGCGGTATGAATGAGAACAGAATCTCAAACTGTATTGCTCATGTGTTATTCGGTATAGATTGGATGTGTGGTGTAAAATTAGAACAAATTTACTATTTTCGTAACTATATAATGATAACCCGACATTACACAGTTAGATTGAATACATCCATTAGTAAACTTTCTCCTCTATTTTGATTTTATCTCTGATCAAATCGTCAGTTGTTAAATCATTGAAGTCACACTATAAGACTTACGTGTTACCTTAAATGAACAACTTTCTTTTCTTTTCTAAGGTACCCCTGAAGGAAGCATGGAAGAACTAAGCCATATGAATAAAAAGGTTACGAATTGCAAGTTTTTCTAAGAACGTGCCCTAACTAAATAGCATCTATTATACTGACGTTAAAGGGTGTAATATTCTACTTATAGTATCACGTAGTGCAGTGAAACAAACTAATAACTCTTGGTATTAGATGTTGTGAACAGAGTAACGTATCATCTCTTCCTACAAGTATGTGCCTATACCCTTAATTATTAATCCTTAAATATCCTGAAATAGTCTGTTCAAACTGTATACACCAGAGTTAATCAGAATCCACAGTATTTATTGACACTTTGTTGGAGAGCTGTAATCGAGTCCCGTCAGTCCAAGACCAGCATACTACATGTAAAAGGTTATTTTGAGATTGTCACAAGAAAGTAGGAGGCACTTCCTCTCTGGCACAGGTGTCTCTACCGCCCTGAACTTTGAAATCCAAGCAACATACACATTTAAGAAATATTTAAAGCAAAATTAATTAACTGAAAGAGTTTTTAATGGCCAGTCTTCTGCAAAGATCTATATAGAAACTATTAGGTGTCATAGAAAAGTAAATATATTCGATTTAATCTATAAATTCTTTCATATTTTTTAATGAAAACTTGTAAGACTAACATAAGAAATGTCTATAGCTCAAGAAGTATTTGAAACTAATAGTCAATCATTACTTAACTGTAAAACTGTACAAATCTTTTTGATGATGCAAAAGAATCCAGCTGATTCAGAAATGCTGTGGTGGTGGTAACATCATCTTGCCCTACAAAAGTTGTTCATCTGTGTATTTCTGTTGCTCCCTCTAAATGTATCTAACTCTTCTAGCCTACAGATATTAAGGGGTCAATATCATTTTACACTGTGGCTCATATATTTTTTTGGATTGAATAATGACATGTTGCTGAGGCTAATTTGTGGAGTAATAACTCTTTTGTTCCAAACCATGTTCGCTACCAAACTATTTTTAGCTTAACTGCTCTTGTTGAGGAAAATGATAATGAAGGGGGTGGGGGGTTAATTAGGCATTAAACCTCTTAACTGCATGAGATATCTTTATTTTCCTGTTGAATATAATTAGTTTCAAATGTTCAATATCATTCCATCTCCTCATTCAGGGATGGGCTGATCTTAAATTGCCTTGTGCAGAACTCTTATACTTGAATAATTCTCAACCAGTGTTTTTCTCCTTTTGAGTTTTTAGTAGTTAACAGGACACATCTTGCATTGTTTCCTTTAATCATTCATACTGCACATTATATAGCCATCTTAATTTACATACCAGGTCTCTATTTAAATTGTCCAGTCACTTAAAATATGCCAAAGCATCTACTGGATGTCTTTTAGTAGCAACCAAAGTAAACAATTGGCTTTATTCAGAAAATGGGTAAACAACGGAACATTTTACTGTAGTTGGAACTAAATTTGTAAGATAGCCTTCATTCCTTAAACGAGTGTTCATCCTGATACTCGAAGAGTGTCAGCCCGAGTGCAAGTCCAAGTCCAAACAATGGATTCGAGAACGACATCCTTGTATTGTTATATTAAAATGACCTCACTTCAATAATAAAGTTCAGTAATAAATGTAGTGATATTTTGCGCGTGCAGTAATAGAAATATATCATTATTCGTGCCATTTTTGATACTACTAGATGTGATTGACTAATATATTTCAAGCGGCTGGTAACCCAATATCGCTATTAACAGCAGGACCACGTATACGTCTACGTTACTGACACAGATTTTGTTACTTGCTACATTGCTGCTGATAAACATTATTCTGTTCTATAGATGCCTTAAAGGTAGAAATGCAAATAAAACTTGTCAGACTTTTCTTAAAAATTAATTATTCATTTTCAGGAGACGTCAAACGATGGAATGTGTGAAGTCAATTTTCCTGCGACGACATTTAAAGTACTAAATAGTAAGTATCACTAACTATCGACAGTATTTGATCAGGTGCATTTGATGTCATCTTAAAACTAGCTGTAGAATAGAAGTAATATATTTCACTAGATAAGCATTGCTTTAAGCTAGAGTTAACATTTTCGAACTGATTTTTTTTTTGCAGAAAAAGATAAAAAGCTAGAGAGTCTCGTATCTCTACTCTGTGAGATCTATAAACACCGCCTGCTCTTGAAACTTTTCCCCGGAAAAACTGTATCTCTCAATATTGATACTTTGTATGTGGAGAGCCAATGTTCCGTTCAATGGATGGATGACAAAAATCCGCAAAAGACAACTACAAGTAAATTGATGATGAATGAAAACCTTCTCAAGAACAAGTTTGTGATATTGAAAGCAGATCTTGGTTATGGGAAAACAGCATGTTTTCTGCAGATGTTAAATCAATGGATTCAGGAAAAAGAGAAAACGTTTGTTCTTATTTATGTACATCTGAATTACAAAAACTACCAGAAGAATCTCATTGAATTAATAATGGACGATCTAACCTCAAATTGCAATTTGCAAACCAAAGATGTCTCTGCTATTTTGTTGAATGAGCCTGTCATTGTTCTGATAGATGGCTTTAGCGAACTGTATCTAGGCGACCTTTGTGGTAATGTGTCAGCATATGTTCGCGAGCTTCTAAATAAAACATTCCCTCTCCAATCATATATTTCTGAGAACAAAGTACATGATGAGAATGCTTTTCGAAAGGGTCGTAACGAAATGCAACTACTTGATGGAGATGGAAGCGAGATTTGCGAAGCCATAACAACAGCTACTAAACAAATGAGAGTTTGGGTTGCACTGCGCCAGACTGATGGCATATGTTCAAAAAACTATAAGTCTACGATCATTGAGCTCAGCGAATTTAAAAAGGAAGAAATTACAGAATTATCAAAAAGAATTTACGACTATCATCTTTGCTGTACAGGTATCGATCGTGAAAAAGCTGACACTCTGGTGACAGGAAAGAACGCTCTCCTTTCTCAAAGTTTACATTCCGCCGAAGATACCGTTGAAGGTGAAAGCTCTCACATTTTGGAAAAGAGTAATTTCATTGAGTCTTGGGGTTTTGCTAGTGTTCCCAACGCACCTCTATTCTTATCGACATTGCTATATCTGGACGTTGACAAAAGCACAGAAAGTGTGCGTCCGGCCGTTCGTTGGCCTTTGTCAAATATTGTTGAATCTTTCATTGATTGTATGGAAGGTCATTACAAGTCAAAGCTAAATGTGGAGAGAGTCGACTTTTGTCAGGTGAGAAAGCAAATAGGGAAGACTGTGCTTAGTGTATTAAATAAGAAGGCTCCACAGTCTGTCAAGGAATGGAAAAAGCTACCAGAAAGTGATCTGAAAGGAGCTCTTTTAACAGGTCTGCTGCACACAAACGAGTATTCATCGAAGGATGCTTCCAGTTCAAAGAACTATTGTGTTAGTCTTCGTTATCCAGTTCTGAGAGGAGTTTTCTTAGGACAGTGTATTCTAGATGATTTCAGTAAATTCAGCAAACTTTCTACCCCAGCAAATCTTCAAAATAAAGACTTCTTAGATGCATTAAGATATATTTGCGGTATAAACTGTAATACAGATTTCAAAAAGAAAGTTCTTTTGAGACTAAAGGAGGCGGATATGTGGGATGATTTTATAGATTGCTTTTACGAAGTACAAAGCACAGAAGTTAAGAACACAATAATTTCCTCTTTGGAAACAAAGGAGGAGATCACTCTAAAACAAGCAGACTGCTCGTATCATGAACGCAATGTGAAGGACTTTTTCACGTTCTGTAAGAAAAAGAATGTAAGTATGTGAATAAGTAAGTTGTGAATATCTTACGTGACAAAATTTATAAATACTTGCATAGTTTTGTTATGCACTATTTTTATTTCTCTAATTGATCAGATCTTTATGCTAAAACTATAATAAATTTTATTTTTTTAAATTTTATTTTACGAATATTTACTTTACCTTGCTTTAAACAACTTGCATGTCATGAGAAATGTCTATTTTTGTTTTACCGCGTACATTTTTATTTATGAGCAATTGATAAATGATTTAATCTGACTCTTTTCATTTTATCGAAGACGGTTTTTCATATTTGTGTTAACCACATGTAAAGATGGTAGTCAAGAATAAGAACTATTGTTATGCTATTTTCATAGCAAATAACATTGAAACTCTTGTTAATATCAACCTTAGGATGTTAATTACATTGCCTTAAAATTGTATATTTGGTATACATAATGGGTAACGTGGTATTTTCTTAGCGATATCTGTTCGCATACTATATTTTTTATTTAAAATTAGCTAAACATAATGGTTGTTTGAGAGACCAAATGTTCATAGTTATATAAGGTTTGTATAATATTACCGCTAATCAGAAAAAAATCATACGTTCACAATTATAATGTCTTTTATCGGTTTTTCAACAGTACCCTCGCGGCATGATCATTTTTGAGAGCAACCTTGATATATCCTTTCTCATCAATCTACCGGCACCGATTGTTCACCGATTAGTTATAATTAGAAGGAAAATAGAAGATGAGGAAGTCGTTCCTTTCGTTAAGTGGATGGCTAAAGTCCCGTCTAAAGTAACCCTTCAGTAAGTAATGACTCTGTTCTCTGTTCAATTTTTATTAGTTACAGGGACGTCAGTACCTACTGCAATGTTTACGGATTTCACATAGCTACAAATCTTCCTATAAAATTGCACTATCATAAATATTTACATGGGATACGTATTGAGTTTAACAGTATTAATATATATTAATGAGAGTTATAAGTTTGATGTTTAATAGGGCCTCAATAACATAACAATGGCAACAGTTCTAACACTTCTGTTCCGTTTTAGATTCCACGATTGCACTGTGGATACATTTTCTGGCGAAACTTTCAGAAAGCTGAAACAAGTAACGTCACGCTTGCCTGATAAATTTCAGAGTAAGTATCGAACGTTTGTTATGTACTAGCAAACTACGTGTCGTCTCTTAACGTATTACTAACTCAACTACGAGATAAAATGCCAAGTTAAAATATAAAAGGAGCATTTTCATGCATTGCTCGTCCTCAACCTTATTGTTTATTCGGTGTTAGGAGCATTACGAAGAACAGTAGGTCTCTTAAATCATATCCTTTTTGTATATTGTTTCGTCTCCACAGTTGATCGTTCATCCGGGGGTTCCTGGAAGAAATTCAACAACAATGAAACTTATAACTTCCATACTGGTCAATGGGAAACAACACAAGTTCAGCAGTATTTATATACTGCCTATCCCCCATCCTAGTTATGTGCAAATGAATTTAATATGAAGAAATAACAATGTGGTCATAAGTCATTGATCATGGAGATTGCAATTTGATGCAATGATTTATCATTGTTTTTAATACAGACATTTGTTTTTCTCAAACAAATTCTGACGCACTTACGCAAACGGAATTTCAGGCAGAGATCATTGCACAATGCTACTGTGAGATGTACTGTGCTATTAGAAATGTATTTCATTTAACCTCAATATACAACTTCAAGTTACGTACTGTACCAAATGCGGCTTAAGCTAAAAATATGTCGTAAACATTGTGACAATTTATCGAAGAATCAACTGTAGATTATATGTTTACGCAGGAGAGACAGATTGAGGGTTTCAGTGTTCATATCTGCATGAGATTACTTATCGTGTTATACTAAAAATAAAATACCAGCGAGCAGATAATCAAGTAGCTCCTGTTTTGAAACATTCACAAACAACATATGCTTACCTAATAGTATCCATTCTGGATCATTCTACAACACATAATAAAGTAGCAACACTTTGCCAAATGCAAAGTTTAACAGAATTTATCCAGCGTCACAAAAATGAATAATACTTTTTCATGAAGTAATTTCAACAAACTGCTACAAATTTTGACATCTTATCCCCAAAAATGAACTAATATCACGGCAATTCTATTGCTAATGCTGTGAAATTGAGGCCTCCTAGTATGTTCATGTATATTTTAATGAAGTACTTGTGTAATACTTAGTCTGGTCACTCTAAATCACACAAAACCTGTGAATGTGTTTGTTAGTTAAGATTGATATATGAGTGTACATTTCATTAGTTAATTGTATTCAGATAATGACGTAATATTACCGAATTTCATTGTATATTTAGCTTCGAGCTGCCTAGGAAGTATTGTGACAGTTAATCTGTTGACATAACTTAATAGCATTTCCATGGTACCACGCGCTACTCTACGGAGACACACGTATAGAGCACTAAGTTGCATAGCGAATATTTCAGAATGTAAATTCAAGGATTTCAACGTAATCAGCCAATAACCAATCGAGCAGCAGGGACAGTTGGCCATTATTGACCTAGCAATAGTTACTAGTATCGAAGCGTTAATTTGGACAAATACGCGTAAATAATTCGAGTGTAATAACAGCGACATACATGAAAAACAATTGAACATATCCGCTTTATCGATCATTGTTGTTATAATCCTGGGTTGTCAATTTATTTGTGATAATACCCCATGTTTTCTGAGTATTTTACTATAT
>JAIPMN010207543.1:0-13661 GCA_020650975.1 Apostichopus californicus
ATCTCACTTAAAATGTTGTACTATCCTGGTTACATGACATCAACTTTTGTCCCAGTTTTTAATTCCATGTATACATATGTAAACAAGAATGGTTCACGGATTAAATTTGATGAGGTGAAAGCACCGCTCTACCCCTACTTTGATCCAATATTCGTCGCCGTCCTCGGTTAATATATTTGTCTTTTTTTGCTTTATTAAACGCTGTATGGTGTTCTCAATTAGTGTGAGAAAAGAAAACTAAATAAATTAAAATACATAAACGTAATTTATTTTGACGGATGGGTGGCCTCCGGTATCGACCCATCCTTTTTCTCTTTTACTCATATTAAGTGCTGTTTAAAGTAACTATTACTGCATGTTAGAAATAAACATGAATAACATAGGAACTGGTCGTGCAAGATTCGTGCAGCTTAACGTGATTGGATGAAACAGAGGTTTATATGATATAAATCTCAAGTACCTCTCCTTCTTTTACTGATGACCGCTTACCGTCGAACACCTTTCAGCGGTAGAGACACAATGCGTTTAATATTCGTCATTGTATTGGTGAATACCATTATAAGAATTCCGCTCTTTTTATAGCGAATTTCTTCTGTCATCGTCCCATAATATCCCTTAATCTGTGATATTTTCCTGCCACAATGATGGCAATTTTAGGTAGAACCCTTTGCTAAGAAGAACCAAAATTGAGTTAATAAGAAGGTTGTAACATGAACCTTATAGTCATGTAAAATACCATTTGGGGTTTTGGGCTGCATCATCATATTTAATTGTAAACCTATTAGCTCACTGACAATATATTTATACTATAATTATTGACGGCTTATATCAGACAAGAACTTTGCTAAGTTGATTATCATATTCTTTCTATTCTCCTTCGTTAACATACAAACATAGTTTACTTGTTATAGTCGATCTCAAACGTGTATGTGCAGTTAGTATTAAGTGAATATTTATGTGGCGGCTGTTGTTATTTCCACAGAAACCCGACTCGGTGATTTTGTTTAGTATTGAAATACTTATAAGAAGGGAAGCAAATCACCGTTTGCTGAAAATTAATACAAAAGAAAATAATAGACGTAGGATACTTACCTTTCTCTCGTGATAGGTATCGTATGTGTCATATGCTACCTCCTGACCACATATAGTATACGGCATATTTTTATTTCTTTTCCAAGGAAACGATCAAATGGGTTTATTAAAACCGGTAAGGAAGGTCATAGTGCCACTGTGTGCACCTGTCACCTATATTGAACAATGCTAATTCTGCTTTGGTTGCAGATTTTGCCTTACTCTAGAAATTAAACAAGATGCTAACCAACTCTAAATCAATTGTGATTTCCAAAGCCGGATCTCGAATGATATACTTTGAACAGACTCATTCATTTAAAATACTTTAAACAACTTTGTCATGCTATACACGTTTGCAGCATTTTAGTTCGATAATAATTCCACACACTTCAGTTCAGTAACATCCTTTCTAAACGGAAAACCCACTGCACAATACTCGTTAAGTTCGTTAAGATGCATAACACGTAACCGGGAATACAGTTAATGTAACGTACGTATTGAGGAGCAACTAGCTATATTGGGCATCAATGAGTATACCAGAAAGTTCCCAAGCCCACTGAATCATAGATAAATTTTTCAACTAACATAAAATTCTCATTATTTCAAAACTGATAGCTTTTCCGATTACAGTTTGTAGCATGCCTCATTTCAGCGATACATGAATGACAATGAAGAGAGCATTGTGCACCTTACTGTAGACTTTACGAGATGTTTGTATTGGTTATAAAGGAACTGTAACCTAGAACACTGCAAACTGCTGTAATGGTCGAGTATCGCTCTTGAAATTCAGCCAGCATTCTCTTCAATATACAGCGATAAAAAATCAGAGAACTGTTTAGTTTATATTACCGCATGCCACCATATGTCATATTCAGGTTCGTACCTTTATTGGAGTGAAAAATATCACCATAAAAGTCAAGACACATACAAAGATGGATCATCACATTAAATACCGCATATTTTGGTGCATTTAAACATCAGCAGAATAGCTTTTTATGTACGTAAGCATTACAATGTGCTAATAGAAGTGATAAGGTATTCGCTATATCAGTTAAGATAATACCTTCGAGTGAAAAGTAAATATGAACTTTGATATCTTCCATAATTTATGTAGACATTGAAATAGGCCTACTCACAGCATATCGGCGCCATTTTATATCAATATTGCAGACTCTTTGTCACATAAACTTTGGAAGTCTATACGTTTTACAGTGTTTCTCCTACATATGATAATGCCGGTTAACTAGTCTTATTTCTACGGTAAGTACGTTTTTTTGATGTATTTTTTTTTCTCTCTAATATATCTGCTAGCTTAAATGGCCAGTGTTTTAAGAAGGATTTGCAGTACGTTTTCGAAAATGCGGGACATGGTTAATGCTATCATACAATTACCGTAGGAACACTTCGCGATTGATTCAATATGGTTCTATTCATAATTTTCTTTCACAATGGTGTCAAGAATGTGTCTCATGTACGGTATTGAAACATAAAAATAATTCGGAATCATTTTTATTTCTTTATTAGTGGTAATAAAGACAAAATGCGCTATATTAACTGATCAGAAAGAGTTAACTTCACAAATATTCGTGTATGCTTTCAAAACTGAAATCATTTATACTTAGCCGTATTTAACAACATAAGTGACGTGCGCACATTAATGTTTCAGACTCTACATGGAGTACCTCTTCTTTTACCCAAACTCTAACCTTGTCATAAAAAAGGTTGGCATATTCCTCATTATAACATTATATGAGATTTTTGTAACACATTGCTAAGAAATTACTCAGACGAAGTTTTCGTTTCCAGAAAAATTATAAACGTACGATAATAATATGTTTATGTATGTTAATTTATGCATGTGACTTACTGAACACGTAATGTCAAGAATGGGTACTTGTATAGATATCTGACTCTGCTTAAGGTTTTAATCATGACTATTAAAAGGTTTTGTTTATTGTGGGATCACTTCATGCCAATTAAACACGCAACAAACTGTGGAAAATCTCAAATTGAACTTTTACAGCATCAACTTTGTATACGTCATCGAAAGCACATGTGTTTTTCAATATCTGGTTTTCAACAATATAAACGAGCAACCTAGATACAATATGAATGAAATGGCTATCCGCTGACACTTTAGAGTTTGTTTTGACATGTTCATGTACACTTCTGAGTAACGTATACGAAGGAAAGTTATCATCGTTCACATTATGACTTGTTTATACCACTTCAATCTGGAGGTATGTATCCAGGAATTGTAAGAGAAAGTAATAAAGACAACAATAACATGGATATTTGAATCACGTGTACACAACATAGTCTTTGTAGCCACGCTTCTATACAAAATTTAATGCAATCAGCAAAATACCGCAGTCAGTTAATCCGCAAGTTGTTTGTTCACCAAACGCAATCAATTAACTCACATACTGTAGTGAGTAATTGATTAGGAGAGCATTCATAACGAATTAATATCAAACAGTTATAGAACAAGGATACAGCTCAAATAAAATAAATACATGCTTAACCAAGATTTATCAGTTTGTAAATATAAAAGAAAACAATTAAAATATATCCCAAAGCTTTGGAATAACATATTGATAAACCCTGTAAGACACATGGCTCTCTTACAATGATGTAACTTTGACAGATGAACTGCAATATCACTGAACAGTTTAAACTAAAACAATGTATCTTATGAGATTTAGCAAGTCATTAATACCTGCAAAAGCAAATGTTAAGACTAATAAAGCCCCAAAAGAGCAATATCTAGAAATGCTTACATTGAAACAAAAGAGAATCAGTTAAGTTAATTGATTATATCAATATCAGAGACCAAAAAGTATTTTAGGGAAACAAGATCTATTACCATTCAAAAATAAATAAAAAAAAAATATATAGAAAAACACCGACAAAATATACTTCATTTAAAGCAATTTTCAATTATTTGCAGCTTACCATTTTTATGAACAGTTGAGTAGAGTGGTAAGGAATAATAATCATAATTATCAAAACAAAGCAATATAAAAGCAAACACTTTAAGGTCTAAATAGAGAACTCTGAAACACAATGTGACTTTAATTGTGTGGAAACTTATCATTATGTTCTAATGACTATAACTAAATGGAGATGCTGCCGCCTTATTCTGATCTGGACTGGTTGTACTTGTGTGTCGACTAAAAGACAACAGTTTGCAATGAAAAAGAGACAATATTACAACCATCCTTTATGATCATTATGACATACTGATTCCATTGCTGACATCACTTAGACTTATCTAACTTTCAAAAGTTTAAGTAGATGATACCAGGACATAGCTTGTGTGGAACTTGATTTTGATTTGATTTATTTCATACCAACATTACAAAGGCAAAACAAGACACTTGTGTAGGGACAACTCAGAAAATTTGTACAGCAGACGTATTTTCATTGTGGTTTCCTTTACATGCAAACAAATGAATAAATAAATAAACAAACCACACTTTGAACCAAAAACAAATTCTAAAAAGTCAAGAATATAAAAATGGCTCATAGGATAACAATTATCTTCCGACTCTATTGTTATCATTAAGTCTAAAAGATGCTTTTTGACTCCCGTTTAAATTCATCAGGACTAGTAGTGCTCTGAAGCTCCTTAAGAGGA
Source organism: Apostichopus californicus (assembly GCA_020650975.1). Taxonomy (NCBI): domain Eukaryota; kingdom Metazoa; phylum Echinodermata; class Holothuroidea; order Aspidochirotida; family Stichopodidae; genus Apostichopus; species Apostichopus californicus. Next base: position 4,712 of record JAIPMN010207543.1, read on the forward strand.
TAATTCCTTACTAGCATCAATTAATATACTACCCATAACTAGATCTATTCAAACAGTATTTGTAATAAAGTGTAACTCTTGCAAAATCAGTTACAATCAAATTTCCTTCCAATCTTGTTGTTGGATTATTCCTCGATGTCGGATTTATCTAAGATATATTTGTTTCTGTAACTTATTTCCACATATTTATATATGTTTCTTTCTGTAATTTATTTACACATACATTTATATCTTATAATATATCATAGCAATATGACAGTATAAAAAAAAGACAAACATAAGTCAGGTAAGTAATATGTCGGCCAATGACAGTTGTCTGTGTTTGTTATTCTGTACCCTCATTTTGCATATTCTCAAATTATATTCAAAAGATAGTAATTGAGGAAAATATAGAGGTTGCAGACATATTCATACACACACGTCCAGTCACAGGACTTTTTTAGCAATGTCAATACGCATATTAAATACCTGGTAGTATAATTTACACATGTTAACAAGACGCGAGGTACACCGTGTAGCATACTTAGACCTATTCAAATGACACCAAATCAGTAAAACGCAACAAACGAGACTTGTATTGTTATTTCTATTTTTCAGAAAATGTCGTTATTTAACTATATTTAATTAACTATATTTAATGAGAATGGACGACAAACTCAAAGTCTGAGGGTGAATTGTATTGAATGCTGTTAACGGCATACAATAAGCCGATGTCCTTGAGAAGGGAAATGAAATAATCAAAAACATTATCCCCTTCTACTAGAATAATTTCCTTTTTTTAATTGCATTATGCTGCCGTTGAGTATGACCAAGTATAAAATAACTTCAAAGCAAGACCTCTAAGCAAACAGTTATGGATACAAACACAAACCAATCAAACGAAAGTGAACGTATTGAGTATTTTGTGTTGGGCTATCAGTGCACAGCAAATGCGCAAACATTATACTAAGAGTATTTTCTTCAAGCCATTTGCATGATAATTGTGTTTTCTTTGAAATGAAATAAGTTCACCGGCATTGGTTTATTCTAATTTCCTTAATGTTAACGTCGTATAATTGTCCAATCAGCAGAATATCAGCCGTAATGATATGTATACTGTAATGACTTCACGAAGCCGTGTACTTGATCATTTATGCAATTCAGTTATAAATAATTCTTGAGTCAAAAATAGGATTCACATATGGGACAGTGTGTCACCCGTTTCTTTCACTTCTCCCACCCCCCCCCCCCTCCCAACGTTAGCAATGCTGTTTTGTTTGACCTGGCTGTAGGTAATGCGGTAGAACATACACACAAGGATCAGTGTAATTAAATATTATATAATATGAAATAAATATATATATAAAATATTTAGTACTCGAAATGTGCGAGATCTCTCTTTAGACAAAATGCGGCACAACTATGTTAATTAAAAAGGATAATTGACATAATATATGTCTGTTGTTACAATTCCTGTCACAGTGTAAAGTAAATATGAACTTTGATAACACCTAAAATGTATGAGGAAGTGAAATACTCACAACGGAACGGCGCCAAATTAGATTTACATGGCGGATACTTTTATCAGGTATTATTGTGATTTTTTTCTAGAATAATCAGAAATAACCAAAATGACAAACAATCGTTCTTTCTAACTATTGCAAACCGCTTTTAATACTGAAACTAGTAAGGCGTAACAACATATTTGTGTGGAATCCAGTAACCGTTCGCAAGCAAAACTACACAATTAAATTTCCATAACCTTGTCATCACAATATAGCCGATAACCATCTTTGAGATTGGGATTTGGTACCTCTTCAACATGGTTAAGTGGTCCTTACCTTTGTTAGGTTTATCTACGAATTAAATAGTAGTGGAATAGTTTAAACGAAAAAATCGTTTGGTGTTAATGTTCTTCACGTACTAAATATATTAACTCATAAAGTTACTAAGAGAAAGAAAGAGCAAAATGCTCACTCACGGCATATCATTAATAACGCTTTTGAAGCTGGCTAGATAGTTGGGTGCTTTTAGAATAGATTAACGTGTAGAAAAGTTCATGAATTCGCATTACCATACAATATCTGTTTGATCTCTCCCTAGAAAAAGCGGTAAACAAATTTGTCAAATACTGTAATATGATAACATATTCTGTATAGGCCTATCCATATAACCTTGCTGCGAAAAGCAAACATGAACTTTGGAACTGATCAGATATGTAGACCATACTCCGAACGGCGCCATTTCCTGTTAACTTGGCAGACCTGTGCTAGACTTGTGATTCTATGTTTTTATTAATGATTTCAATTGTATATGTTTGGCGGATTAAATCTAGACTACCTTAAACAGTAAGTACGACTTTGTTACTGTTCTGAAAACGTATGATTCCTTGCAATGAAGGGATTGCTGTAAATTATATCCACTGCGCTGATCGGTTATTGCTTACATACATAAATACTGCAGAAATATTTACTGATTAATTGTAAGGCAGGATTATTCATAATTTGTTACTACACGTTGATGTTGGACAACCATTTAGAGCATTCAGTTCTTGTTTAAGCCTGCGTGTTTACGGGTTTACGAAATGTGTGATTAATTTACCAATCAGAAAGAAGAAGTAAGAAAAACAGTCTTTACTCATCATTATTACATTCCGCTTACAACGTTATAATAACTTGGTCGTGGTTGTATTTCTAATTAAAGTGAAGTAAGACTTATACCAAGAGCTATGCCCTGTCCTTTGTATGCAGTATCTGGTCTTCTTCAAACATAAGTTGACATTAAATTTCCATCAACGTGATATCAATATGTTGTTGGATTATCCATCATTGTAAGGCGATATATGACTGGAATCTCCCACACCTTTGATTTTGACAGCTTATGTTGATGTCACCCTTCGGGTTTGTGGTCTTGTATAATCTGGTGGGATTGTGGATAGCTTGGGTGACATAAACCAACACAGACGGCAATGTAGGGATATGTTATGTATACTGTAAATGTATGGCACGACACATTTATTATTTCCATGTATGTTTTAGAACTAACATTTCAATGACAGGGTCACGTTAATATATCTGAAGTACCAGATTCTGATGCAAATTCTATGACCTCGATTTTAAAGTCACAATGAGTGGCCTCTAAATGTTAAGTGGGTGGGGTAGGAGAAGCTTCGGTGGTCCTGTCTTAAAATCCATACCGTACTTTGAAGTGCCCTACAATATTGAAGCTGCAGGCAGAGGTATTATTGGAAACCCTTTACATAACAAGTCTATTTTATCTATGGCCATACTTAAATGGAGGCCCATGGAAAAGTGGAATCTTAACAAGAAGCGTAGTACTGCATATCACTCATACTAACAAGACAATATACAGAGTAAACCGAAACTGAAAGAGAACTGCATTCGTTTACTTTTCTTATCAGATAAGTTAATATTTAACTCTGATATTTAATTCAATTCATGTAGGACGAACTTTGACCTCATTGAACTTTTTATAGTGATCTTCTGCTTTGTATCAGTTAGAAATGACAACGGACATCACACTCAAAGGTTAAGAATACAGTAGTCAATACACAACTTAAGAAATGAAATGAAATTGAGCAGTATAATATGGGACTATTTAATTAGTTATTTGAAAGCCAATTAATAATATATATTATTAGCTTTCGAGAAACATGTATTAATAACAAAGAGACAAAGTGCAATTTTAACTGCGAAATGGAAATTAAAGCAACCGAATACAAAACCATAAGAACAAAGCACTTGATTTGATGTATTTTACAATAACCACTACAGCAGCTGAGTGTTCAGGGTACTGACAAATAAATTCAAAGCATTACTTTGAATAATAGATAATAATCATACAAAAATGAATGTACTTGACCACTCTACTAAGAACAGAGAGGTTTTTCTTTTGAATTAATACATTATCAGTAAATGAAATCGGGAAGTTTTATTTCGAATCAGATTTGTAGGACGACAATGCAACCGTTGGATAATTAATCAAATATAATGGCTCTTATTCAGATGACATGGTTAGGCCTCACGATACACTTTTTGTAAGATGACTGTAGCAAGACCCTACATAAATAATGTGCATGTGAATCCAACACCCGATATGGGTAGATATGAAATGAGTGGTGAAGAATTACATTAATTAGTTTTATTAAGCTTTTAAATTAAAATGTGTTGATAAAGTTAATAACACATAGAAAACATACCATGCAAAACCTTGATAAGATAATGAGGACATTATAACAGTTGGCAACACGATTGGATGCGTTGAAGAAGACAACATTATAACATACAAGGAACAATCAGTGGAAGTATGTTATAACTGTGTGTTTGCTCGATAGACAAAGTACATTATTTGCTGATGTGCCAACGTTAGTTTCTATACAATATTTTTCAATGTAAAGCAAATGTAAACTTTGATTTGCCCCCATTATTTACGAAGAAAGAATATTATTCATATATCATGTTCATACATACTTTTGGAGTAGTTACATCATCAAATATGGAAAAACATAAGTAGAAATATGACAAATGCTGCATACTTGTGTGCGTTTAAAAAGACTAAGAGTTAGGAGGATAACTCAGTAAAGATATTTATCATGCAATATGCCAGTGACCTATCGATATACTTTGTAGTGTACTGATGTGCCAAAAACAGAGATAACGTACTCTTGATATCATTTTATCAATAAAAAAGCAAACATGAACTTTGGTACCACCCAAATGTATGCATATTGTGGATTGCTCACAACCATATGGCGCTATTTGGTACTTACATGTCTCACATCAACCATAACTAATCCTAGCTTAAAAATTAACCTTAGCCAAATCAACTTCGGAGATAGTTTGGTCTTTTTAAACGTTTAAATGTTTATCGGTTATAAACATCTCATCCTTGATCAGATAATAGCGGTTATAAGGATATTTATGAATTGAACATTTATCATGTCATACACTAATGTATATGTATTAATGGATTTGATCAGTAACCAGTTAAGATAAAGGGATCATTTCTATGAAGAGACGGAAGGATTTTTGGTTCTATTTTACTATTTTCTTGGCTGCAACCACAACTACGATATTTATATATTGATTGCGAGAAACTATGAGCTGCAAAGCTCTGTTATTACAGTACATACATTTTAATCCGAAGACTTTGGCTGGAATTAGAATTTGCGAAGAAATGTTAAGTTCTTTTTAAATTTACTATTTTTTACGCTTGAAAAATGTTTAACAGAAATAACAATATGACCATCGTGTTTAGCTTGCGGACTAGACACGAAGTGTATCTTAACAGCCGGCTAGTGACACACGAAGGTTTAAAAAGAATACCACCCATACATATGGTACTCGTGTAAGCACTGCGCGGCTTGTTGCATATTCAGTTTTATCATGAAAAGTAGAAGTAGCAAGAGAAACGAAGTTATTTGTTTCTAAATGTCAAACTAAGATATGTCATAATGTAATGCTATATTGTAAACCTAATCCTACTTGTGTCGAGTCAAGCAAACACGTGACGTAACAGAAAGACGTTGATGGCTCAACTCGCGGCTTAACTTTGCCAATACATTTGTCCGATTGCTTTCGTTTTGCGGAGTCATTTTATTTTTTCACTGTCAGATCAAAATGTAAACTGTTCAACATATGATGAGTGCGCCTTTTTCTGATTCGCACTTTGAATTCGTTGTCTATTGTTAACAGCTTTCTTTGTGTTTACTTTCGTTTTGCTAAAGTGTTTTTCAAAGTTGCAAATAGATTACTGATAGCACGATATATAAATAGTTAACCTGGGTTTTTGAACATGCGTTTTAGTTTCGTTTGAACGTGAAGAATTGCTGCTGACATGGCAGTTATAATGAAGTCTAGTAGATATTTGGTATTGTATCATTTTCATATCAACCAACATGTTGACCAGCTGTTCATTTAGTGCAACAACGCCCCATAACATCATATGTATTGTTCAGTAACGAACATGGAATATAAAACAGCGACCTATACAGTACTTCAAGATGATAGCTACTTAGGCCTGTCTTATTGACTGCGAAAGAACATGTCAGTAGAAAATAAAACGGAATTATAGTTTGCGTCTCACTCAAAAAAGCACAACAAAGCTACTCCAGTTGGTCGCAAACAGCCAATACGAAACGATTAGCATCTCTCTTAAAATGTTGTCCTATCCTGGTTACATAACATCAACTTTTGTCCCAGTTTCTAATTTCATGTATACATTTGGAAATATAAATGGTTCACCGATTAAACTTAATGAGGTGATGGCACCACTCCACCCCTGCCTTATCCAATGTTTGTAGCCGTCCTTGGTTAATACCCTTTTCTTTTTTTGCTTTTCTAAACATTGCATGTTATTCTCAATTATTGTAAGATTTAAAAAGAAAATACATAAACGTAAATTTGTTTCGACGGATAGGTGGCCTCCGGTATCGACTCATCTCTTTTCTCTTTTACTCATATTAAGTGCAATTTAAATTAACTACTACTGTTTGTCAGGAACAAATATGATAAACATAGGAACTGGTCGTGCAAGTTTCGTAGAGTTTAGTCAGTTTAACGGGCTTGGATTAAAAATAGGTTTATATGATATAAATCTCAAGTACCTCTCCTTCTTTTACTGATGACCGCTAACCGTCGAACACCTTCAGCGGGAAAGACACACTGCGCTTAACTCTCGTCATTGTATTGGTGGATACCATTCTAAGAGTTCCGCACTTTTCACAGCGAATTTCTTCTGTCATCGTCCCATAATACCCCTTAACTTTGATATTTTCCTGCCATAATTATGGCAATTTTACGTCTTGTATCATTTGCTAAGAAGAAATTAAATTTAAGTTAATAAGATAGTTGGATTGTGGACCTTCTAGTCATGTGATAACCATGTTGGGTTTTGTGTTGTAGATTGTGAAATTAAACGTGTCATGTATACGTTCAAACAGTAATACTCGCAGATGTGGACTCTCACCGTCATTATCATATTAAGTGGTAAACCTATTTCATCAATGACAATATACTTATAAAATAGGCAACAGAACTGTCTACGCCTTAAATCAAACACGACCTTTGATAAACTGATCATCATATTCTTTCTACTCTCATTCGTTAAAATACAAACATAATTTAGCTGTTGCAAAACTAACCTAACACGTGTCTGCAGTTAGTATTGTGTAAATGTGTATATGTATGTGGCGGCTTTTGTTATTTACATCGGACTTTGTAGTGAAGTGTAGTGTAGTTTTGAAAGTCCTATAGAAAGGTAAGCAAGTTACCGTTCCTTATATTAAACTTAAGAAGAAACAAAAACACGTAGAAAATGTTACCATTCACTCGTAATAGACGTTGCATTTGTCATATATAATACTGCATAATAAGAATATATTGTAACGCTATCTACTTGCTACATACTGCGCACAATATCACAACATATATTGTTAAACACTAAACAAATGACATCAGCAGTGCCCTACTCCATACGTTAATATGGCAGCTATTGAGTGTCATCATCTGTAAGTTTTGGACCTGCTTTCTGACTATTAAGAAGCATGCCAGTAACTTTTAAACGGAATCTTAGTTTGCTGCTCGCATCATAAAGTGATGCAAGGTCACTGCAGTAGGTTTCAAATATGCAAGTGGGTTTCAAAAACGATAATGTCTGTCTTGAAAACTTGTATATCATACTGACATGACATACAAGATGTGTCACAACTTTCAATTGTAAATTGTACATTTAAAAAAAAAAGTCGATTATACCCCGCCCTCTCCCCTCCCGCCAGAAAGAATGGGAACATGTGATCAAATATGTCAAAGTCTGATATTTGTTAATTAAAATGATATAGTTGTCTATGGTTAGTTAATGATTTACTGCATGTTTTGTTTATGTATGTTGTTGCATAACAACAACAACAAAAACATGAAGTAGGGATTACATTCAAATCCGCTGTTTTCATACTATATGTGTGAAACTTATAGTGTATATGATATTTTCTTTGTTAAACTATTCATGTTATACACTATCAATGTGATAAGAAAAGTTTGATCAGTTTCGCGGAGTTTGGTCAGTCTAATGTAAATTAAGGATCACGAGGGTATTGACTAGGACGAGAGTGTTGGCAGTCATGATGATCCACTAAATGTCATAGTTCCGCTGCTAGTCGAATACTGATGAATAATATTAATAAAATATTAACAGCTGTTAGTTAATAAAAGTCTTTATGAGACCATCCCCAGTCGATTACTAATTTATATTTTGCGACCGTGGCCGTGAACGATCACTCGAACTAGAGGCTTGGTGGAGACTAATTTAATGGGCTGTTGTTTCTGAACAATTGACAAGTGTATTTTGTAAAGTACATTAACTAATGAAACATACTTTCAGCTTTATCTATCTAAGTGTAAGCCAGCTTACTGGTAGCTACGAGTAAAGTCTCGTTCAGCTCAAAGTGAAGTTTGTCTTACTTCAACAAACGTCCGTCAATGAATGAGTAATGTTGTGTGTCAATTCATATTATTAGGTACGTAGCGGAATTAATAACCTCATAATTACACAGTATGTGAGAGAAAGTCAAATTAATTACAATGTTTTCAGTTGGTTGTAGGTTATTGCACTACCATAGGCAAGACTACGTTTTGTATAAAAGTACCAGAAAAAGACTACAATTAAACCAATCTGGATTTATATGAAACGAAAGACGATCATTATATTGCCTGGAAATATTTTTGCTATTAAAAATGATACTAACGAGCTTGATGAGTGTATCAATTATTTGAAACATATGTCTACCCTCAACTTTGAAAGTTGGAATGGGTGTGATGCAGTAGCTGATAACCCCTTACTTAATAATAGATATATGGACATCACTAGACAAAGAGAATACTATTCGAAAAGTAGAAATATGGGACACTATGAAACGCAAACAGAGAGTACACATGTATTGTGTGTTAAGATAACG
>JAIPMN010207878.1:0-15953 GCA_020650975.1 Apostichopus californicus
GAAAAATATAGCACTTTGAAATACTTGCACACTTTACTATGCTATCTGGCTAACTCTCTGTTTATCTGGTAAAGTCATGAAATTTCCAAAATGCATGTTAACTGTATTTGTCACATCCCTATTCCCTACATTTACAATATTTATAGTACACTGATATATGCTCACTCATCAATATTTGAGTTTTCAGATTAAAGAGTTTTTAACAAAGGCCATGTACATTACTTAGTAATTTAAACCTTCCTATAAGCACTATAGTTTCAAATGCCAGTTCAAATGCCAGCTAATAGGACCAGATGCATTTTCTTCAATTCACTTGACATGTTTGTAAAGAAACATTTCATGACCACCATGAGAAAGGAATCAACCAGTTTCAATAGTGAACCTGCATACTTGAAGCTTTAACTCTTAAATGTTGTTTCCTTCAAGTATCAATTGTGTTTTGCATTGAAAATTAATCTTTTTTGACAATTCTTTGATTTTCAACCTCTGTTTCTGAGATGCCTGAAACCAAATTGCAATTTAAGAGATATCCTGAGATAAATTATTTAAAGTATCATGTCAAACAGTTGATTCGATTCCACAGAAATGTTCTGTTTAGTGTAGACATAGATAGTCACCTATACACAACATAGTGTTACGGAGGTTTATGATTGTTCATAATATATATATCTTCACTTGAATTTCCTCTCAGGTTTAACAAATATATTGTCAGAAGAAAAGATGACTTACAAAGTGCTGGTCATTGCTTTGACTACGTTGCTGCTATGGCAAATACTCCTCAGTTATGGACAAAATGGTAATGTTGTGTTTGTGTTGTTGCTTTCACAGCAGTCCACAATGATGATATGTTGTAAAGTTTGTAGCAATGCTATGCCTATACTTGTGATATGAAATATTACTAAAAGCAACGAAACTTCTACCCTTGCAGTATCAAATTGTTAAGGTTACTGTAAATGATTTGGATCCGTATTTGAAGACTTGTGATATCAGCTAAAGTGATATTGATGTAATTACACTGATAATGCTGGTGCATTGGGTAATGTACATGCGTGCTTTATTTATGCAAAAATCATGTTACATCATGAGAGCAATTTAATTTCCAACTCTGGTCACCTCTCATTCTTCAAGAAAATCAGGGCGATACATCATCTTCTCTTCAGTGCCCTTTTTTTTTTTTTATTTGAAACGGTTTCTTCAATTCCACTTCCCCTTGCATCTATTGTATCTATGATCTCATGAATGTAAAGTTAAGCAGGAAAGAAAAAGTAAAACCTTCGTCAATATGTTTAGCAGTAATTCAATCTCTCAGATCCTATAAACAACGAAAACCTGGAAATTCAACGAAAACCTGAAAATTCAACGAAAACCTGAAAATCCTATAAACCTGGAAATTCAACATCCTGTTTTACATTTTTATATCTACATGGTTCTGATAGCTCACTGTACTGTTCTACTGTACATTTGTATGAGACCATCACCATTCAAATATATTGCATGGTATAGTGTACACCTTGATAGCATTACATCTGGACTTTGAACATTTACAATTATCATATGCTGTCCTCTATGTATGCTTAGGGGAATAACTCTGATAAAAGGTGCACTGTTGTCCTTAACCTTTAGCATGCAATGTACGCACTATTTAATTTGGGTCTTGTTGCTAGTCTCAATCTTAAGAGGAAGTAACTGTATGTTTTGCATACAGCAGAGTAATAGCTTTATTATGCCTGTCTAAATCAAAGGGTACAGTCATATTGGTAATTTGAAACAGTTCTTCTTGAAACAGATCTGAAGCTTTAACACTTCCGTGTTAGATATGCTGCTCAAACAATGTGCAGCATTGTTTTAACTGGTGATATTAGTTCGATCTTACCTTTTGGAAACATAAGAAAGGAAAACAATGTCCCTATTTATTCTATTTTGCCTAAATGTCTGCTGAAACTGAAGAATTGTAACAACTTTTTACTATTATGAATGGAAGGGAAGAAATGGTATGAAAGGATGACTTCAGGCATTTAATTAATTTGGATATAAAGTAGATCATTAAAAACCACTGCTGTCATTCTAGGTTGTATTTTTGTATATAGTGTTGCTACGATAATCGTTTTCAATATCGGTATCGGCCGATATTTGCAATATCGGCAGCATATCGGTATCGGTAAAATTTTGCCTAATTGCCGATAACAGCAAACCGATATTGAACTTTTTTTTCACAGCAGAGCTACTTCTTTATACTTGCAATGATTTGTTATTCTGCCCAAGATAACAAAAACGGGACGAAACTTTAAAAAAACACGAAGGAACAAAAAAGTACATCTGTAAAAACATTAAGGAAAATTTCAGAAGAAAAGTTTCAGAAACAAAAGAAAAATGTTCAGAGAGCGTGCTCGCAATTTTAGTCACAATATAACGACTAATGATGTGTCTCCAACCCACTCACAAGGGCAATTTCACACGGACACCAACGGCCCAGCGGGAAGGTTGCGGTAATAAATCAGCCTTGCGGGAAATGTTTTGAACAATATTACCATTCCACATTTTTTATATTTATATTGTATGTTAGTTAGTGACGTTTTCTTTCGTATGAATTTGACTTCAATTCAGTGTTCCCTCTAAGGTGCGGGATTCCCTTCAACTGACTCAGTAATCCCGCAAAGAAAACATTTGTCTGCTGGAAATCCCCGCATCGTTTTCTTGCATTCGCGATAAGTTTATACTCAATGCACAACGTATTCACTTGACTGTAAAAAAACTCTGGAAATCAGTAGAGAAATTACCAATTGTGTACGAAAAGTAAGTTGGTACACCTTTCAAATTTTACGAAAGATCCAGCAAAACACTTTCGAAAAATTCACGCGAAAGTGGCATATCGTGCTAAATGCAACTAATGCCATGTAAATAAGGCTCTAGTACACCCGTTTATGAACAAAACGTAAGACCACATCTGGTGTTAAGCGGGAGGAAAAGAAAGTATTTCCTACAATTTCCAAAAATACGGGAAAAATAATATCCTACCATAGTTAAGTGCATAGCAAATAGCCTAACCACCTCGTCGGTTACGATCTCACGTTACTACAAAAACAAAACTAATTGTATTTTGCGAACTTGACGTTTTCTAAAAGAACATGGAAACAATATTAAGCATTTAGTTAATCATGCCAAGTGGCCCAAAACATATTTTATTACAAGGTTTACTTTCATAAAGATGGCCATAGCTATAGGGGCCTTGATATCGTGCTATGCGTGTATGGTATGGACTGTGCCTCGTGTATCATGGGGAATACTCCATGAAACGTTTCTTGGAAACGTGCCAAAATATGTTAACAAGCAGGTGTTAGACGGGATGAGCTCACAGTTGTTTGGCAAGGTACCTGTGATAATTCGCAGCACATGTAGCCTACCGTTAAACCGTACTGTAGTTGTAAACTGATGTACGTATAGTGCACGCTATTCATTGTTAGACAGTCTAGAAACGGGGCTTTGCCGAACGTTGTTTGTTTCATAATATCGGAAGTTTTGTAAGTTAAACTTTTTAAAAATTGTAAGACAGATTAAATCTCTTTTCATTTTTATTACATAATATAGCTACTCTAACTTGTCATTTAAAATTTTCATCAGTTTCGTGACAATTTAAATTCAAAAAGTTGTCAGTATTTTGCATCCTCAACTGCGATTTTTTTATCGCCAGACACCAATGAAACTCCTAGCTCAATTAAAGTTCACACTTGGTTTTTTTTCTGAATAACAATACACACCTTTACTGCAGAGGCTTAAGAGAGCAGCCAGTCCATCAAAAACATTATTTCTAATCAGCCGTATTACAGGGCTTTTGATTCCTATGAGAATCATTATGATAGTTTACTTGTTTTACTTGTTCTAACTTATTATGTGTTTTTGTTCTTGATGTCTACTGGCAGTAAACAAAAGCCTTATTTTAACTGCTATACAGCAAATTCCACTGGCATTTAAGTCAGTAAATAGCCAGCATTTTGGGAGCTACCAAAATTAGTAACAATTGAATGTTTACATTTTTGCATGAACACACTGGATTACAAAATACCATAACATTTCAAATAACAAATATCTGATTTATCCTAAGTTAGTCAAGCTGCTTTGTTTTAATAAAAACAAAAATTGCCAACCCTGCTTTCATTTTACAAATGCAAGTTTTGGTTTGCAATCACACGTGTAAGGTATGTGTGAAATATTGAATATATATATATAATATACATGATATAATGAATACTGTGCACAGCAGTCTACAGTACAGTGTGAACACTATGTGTTATATTGTCAACGTTTTGTAGTCTTAACTTCAGAACTGGTTTATGTTTTTGATTTTTTGACAGAGGCAACGTGATCTGTGAGATGGTGATGAAATGTGTGATGGCATGTGAATGTGTATGTATGTGAGCCCCTGTATGTGAACACCATAATTAAACTAGCGAATAATAGATTAAATTCATACTTGGGATGTGTATCGATCCCCCATGGTGTGTGCAAAATACCTATTGAATTGAATCGGTGGAGTCACATTAAAGGTTAAGCTACAATGACCACAAATGGTACGTAGAGTGAGTAAAAGAACAAGATAATGTGTGGTCAATATAGGTCGAGTCTGTGAAACCTGAAAATGTTGAATGAATTTTATGAAAGTGGATCCATGTTAGTAAGTAGAAGGAACCTGTTGAGATTGGAGAATATCTAAGGTCATTTGAGGTCAACTATGTAGACCCTTGTAAACTTGATAAATCAAACATGTAAAGCTTGAATTACTTTAATATTTGGTATTTAGGTCTACATTAGTGGGTACCAGAATAATTTTGCTTCTTGGGAAGTCAACTGTCATTTAAGATTATTAGAAGTTAAAGTTTTAAAGCTCTTGAATGCACAAATGTCTCAAGTACAGCATGAATAAACATGTTAGTTGATATAGAAATCTACAAACAGCGTGGACCTGGCAGATAAATTTATGTGAGTAATGTTTAACACTTAAAACTCTGAAAAGTATTACTGTTCAAGGTTCTTGAATCTAAAATGAGGAAGTTATCACTCAGCCACTTGGCTCTCTGGTTTGTAAGTGAGGTTGTTTGTAAGTTATGTTGTTTTTCTGGTGTGGAATTGCAATATATGTTAATCATCTTTTGTTTTTGTTTTTTTATTATATTATATTATATTTATTATAAATTGTTATATTATGGTTGGATTTAGAGCAAATTGTTTTTATGCCATAATATTTATTGGTTTACTAGTTTCTTTGTGACCCTGACATATTTCTTTTTTTCCCCCAATAATTCCAACACAGGTGGGAAATATCGTAGGAAATTTGATTGCCTCATGTTATAATACAAAAAAAATTTTTTTTTAATGTAACAAGAGTATAGTATAAAGTTAAAAATAAGAGCATACATCTGTTTTGTCTGCAAGAATCTCATTGTATTCTTTTCTTTCCAATGACAGTTTACATGTTATCTCTCAATAGAACCAGTAAAGATGACTTTCCTTGGTGTAAAGCCTTTTGAGTCTGAAAATAGTGAAACACACTATCAGTGTCACATTAGCGAATCCAATAACATTGCAAAGAATGCCCATGTAGAGTCTTTCAGGACAGTTTGGACAAGGAATAATGATGATCAAAATGTAGATCCACCAGCTCCAGTCTGGGAAACTAGTGGCTCCTATAAACATTGGAAGGTAACATTGGACAATGGAAATGATGATTCCTTTGGGGTGTTTGGATGTGAAGCTGCATTAAATGGAAAGATCACTACATCAATCTCAGGGATATTTATGAGATCAGATGGTGAGTTACTCACAGCTGTAGTTGTAGGCCGGTTTTACAATATATCATTACATAATAATACAACGTTATCACATGTGGTATGATAATGATATGTGGACGTTTTACTGCAGCGTGTTTAGAATAGATTACATAATGTGAGCTTAACACATTACAAGTCTCCTGTTATATTGCATATATTGCATATTTACTAATGTTTTCCTGACAAGAACATTTTTGGGGGGAACAATATAAGCTGGGTGGCAAAAGTGCTTGAAGTGATTACATAAAATATTATATTTAGCATAGTGTAATAAAGGGTAGGCATTGGTACTGCTAATTAAACAATCTGAACGATGGTTGCACTTTACCTTCAACATGGCTTTATTTGCAATGCAGTAATGTGAATGAGGATAATGACCGTATAAATGTCAACTTCAGTATGTAACAAGACGATCTTTGGTTGAAAAGTCAAGGCCAATGATGAAACGTTACATGATTCTTTGCACAATTTGCATCCACTTTATCTTGGACCTTTTAATGAGATTCCATACTTAACAGTAGATCCCTGTGTGGCATCAGCCTGTTAATATCCATGGGAATGCAAATTATAAAAGTCCAGCTAATTTTGTATCATACCATTAAAAGTTCTTCTAGAGATTTACTGGATATTGTTACTGTAGTATTAAGTTATCTGAGACATTTTTGTTGACATGTAATATGAGAAGTGCTGACAGATATTATTCTTACAATATTTTGGTTAAGAGCTTGTTAACTGTTCGATGTAGTATTTAATACCATATAGATTTTACACAAGCCAATATATATAACTCATGTATTGTTACAACGTCCTTGATTTCAGCTGATATTGTACCGAGTGATGAGTCGGTCTCATTAACTGTCAATACTGGTGATACAGATGTAAGCATTGGTATGAAGAGCACCGGATCAAAGAATGTTGCAGACTTCAGATGGTTGAAGGATAATGTAAGGAACAGTGCTATTAATGGAGATGATATTTGGCCCATCAGTGGACCAGTTGAGGTAGATGATGCTGGTGTCTATGAGTGTCATATCCAAGGCGAGAGGATTGCTGCAAAACAAGGTCTAAAACTGTTGATAGTAAGAGGTTTGTAATGTTGTATTCCAGATATGAACTGATTAATAGCTACTTAATAAGAATATGTTTGTTTCAAAGACATTTTTAATCATATTTTGTTTAAAAGCCAAACACGATTGTGGTTCATGACACTATAGCAATCTCTTGCCGATGAAGTATGATAGTCTGTACGGTATTTGAATATCCCAACTCAATGTCTTGTGCCTAGATTGATGGTTGCTTCAAGAGTGAACTATTTTTACCAGAAAAATCCTTCCTTTCCCCATCATGCAGTGTTAGAGATAGCTAGAGAATACGCATGAGACAGCTGAGTATTTTACAGCCTGTTGCTGCACACAACTTGTTCTCTCTACAAGAGTATAACAGAGACTGAGGATAAACTGTACAGTACATATATAAAACAAGATACTTAAAGGTAACACACTAACAATACAACCTTATTAACCTATAGTCTGAAGCAGAGCTGTAACAAAAGACACTTAACTGATCCACGAACTGCATTCCTTCTTATTACATATAATAGAGCTAGGAACTTAAAGGTATATATACAGTATTAACAAGAATGTGAGACTACACTTCTCAACACTCCCACTAAGTGAACAGTCTGTTTATTATTCTAAGTTAACAAGTCCCACATTTTCACGCATGCCTTGAAACATTCTTCTTGATACAGGTTTTGTTAACACATCTGCCAGCATATATTCTGTTGGACAGTACTACAGTTTCATAATGTTCTTGTTAACAATTTCACGAACAAAATGAAACTTTATGTCAATATGTTTTATCCTTGCATGACTGACATGATTCTTGGCCATAGCAATAGCACTTCGATTATCTACATGTACAGTGACCGGTGACCTATTTACATGTTCAAATCATGCAGTAGTCCTCGTCACCAGACTGTTTCTTGAGATGCTGAACAAAAGCTACAAACTCTGCCTCCGCTGTTGATAGAGACACTGACGTTTGTTTCTTGCTTTGCCAAGATACTACACCTTCAGACAATAAAAATAAATTTCCTGTAGTTGAGCATCTAGAATCTACATCTCCTGCCTAATCTGCATCTGAGTATGCCACTAAATAAAATCCGTCTTCCATATTTTCATATTTTAAAGTAAAGGTCGATCATTGTCCATTTGAGATAACGCAAAATTCTCTTTACAGCTGCCAGATGGGATTCATTTGGATTTGAGTTGTACTTGGATACCATTGCAACAGCTTGTGCAATAGCAGGTCTTGTAGCAATAGCTGCATACAGTAAACTTCCAACCATTGATTGATATTGCTTTTGATCAACTGGCTTACTAACACCATCATTTGTTTCAAGTTTTACATTAACATCAGCAGGTGTTGACACTGGCTTTGCATCTTTCATGTTATAATTTACTAGGAGATCTTGGATAAACTGTTTCTGATGACTGAGGACTATACTCCACAATATCCCCTGGACAATAATGCAATGGTTCCATGTTTTTTATTTCAAACCTAACAATAGTCTGAAGCAGAACTGTAACAAAAGACACTTAACTGATCCACAAACTGCAATCCTTCTTACTACATATAATAGGGCTAGGTACTTAAAGGTACAGTATTAAATAGAATGTGAGGTTACACTTATCAACATGCAGATCATGGGTGGTGATGCTAGCATGAATATCATGAAACACGTTCTTCAAAGCTATACTATCCTTGTATAACAATGCATGTTATATATTGCTTTATCCTTGATATGTGGTAGATTTGAATGTTAACTCACAGTTTTTATCCTCACTTCATCACTATTGTAAGGAAGCACAGAATGGACATGCACATTGACACCTCATTACACACACTGCCAAACTGTAAAGTCTGAAAAGGAGATTTTGACACACTTGCTACTATCTTGTCGAAACGTCAAAACTAAAAATGTGTGTTTACGAGATGTACTAAATTACAATCAAGTTAAAAATTCTGAAATTGTCATTTTTAATGCATTTTTCTTCCTTAAAAAAATGTAAAAAGTCTGAAAATTAACATAAATTACAGTTTTGATGAGATAATGTATGTATGCAAAACTGCAATAATCTGAAAATTACTATTTGAAAAGATTTCCTAAGTGTATAAGACTATAATCATCTGAAAATTGCAGTTTTTCGAAAATGTGTTAAGTGTGTAAGATGGTACAAGTAAGAATATTACCATTTGGCACACTTGTCAACATCTTGACAAACATCCAATAAATCCGAAACTTGTCGCAGACTTACTACTTGTCCAAACGTGCACAAAATGTATTTTGCCACCCACAGATTTTCTCACTTCAAATGCCATGATGACATTGAATAACTTTGCCGTGGCCAGATGCCTCTATTAAATGTCACCACATTTGAATAAAATTGTACTTCCACATTATTTGGATGTGGTTGTTACTTCCAGATGCAGAAACTGCCAGCACTTCCATTAAACTATGAACTTTAGTCATCAGATTACACTCTATTGGACAATAATACTACTTTAATGGATTACCTTAAACTGGTATTTAATTTAAAACAAAGCATCTGCGTATATCTATAGATTTTTGCTTTAATGCAAAGTTTTTTATTCAAGTACTAACCGAAATAATTATGAATTCCTATTATCTGAGATGGATTACTGTACCTCCGATTTGAGTTATGTTTTAAGGAACATCCTTCACCAAAGGTAAATTGGTTACAGTCGAGAAAGATGTGACAGGTTAATGCTGCAATTACAGAAATTAATTTTATATAGACTAATTGGTATTAGTTTAATTTCTTAATGAATATCAGACAGATCTTTCTTTCATCTATAGTTTTTCTAGTAAAATTTCAAAACAAGTGTGAGAATAAGGACAGCATGCTTGAGGAATGAGTACACTACTTAAACAGAGGATATGATGAATATGTGAAGCCGCAACCCTTATAAAAAAGGCAATTAGCGCCTGTATTTTGGATTGTGTTTTTCCAAATACCTACTTTTGTCACTGTGCTATGTGAGAGATCACGCTTGGATAAGCCAGGCCCACGGAACTAGATCAGAGATCGTCTGAATATAAGACGTAGGCGCAGTAAAGAATAGGAAAATAGACCATGGCTGGTACATTGTAATCCAAAATGTGAAATGCAATTTTATAAAGTTCTTGGTTAAGTGTTTCACTAACAAATCTTGGATTTGATGAGTGACATTACACATTCAGCATAGTGACGATGCAGCTTATGTACATTTTACTATATAGTAAGATAATTTACTATTGTCAGCTGCATAATCATAACTTTCATCTTTGCATGATCTTTCGTAACATCAGCTTGTCCAGCTTATCGATGGGGCCCAGATGATTGTGATGGTATATGTGATAACTGCTATAACGGAGGCATTTGTGATGAGAACAGTGGAAAATGCATTTGTGCCCCTGGATTCAAAGGAACAACTTGTGAAGAAGGTAACAGTTTTCTCCATGTTTCACTGCTGGGAAATAAATAGCTGCATATATTCATGACAGAGATAGTTTCTGAATAAAGTGACTTTCAAAATCATAAATGTATATAACATCTGTTCAAGTTCACTGGTAATCCACTCCACTTTTGTTTTTTTTTAAATGACGTCACTAAGGGAATCAAGCAATGGCTCAAGTCTACTGTTTCAAAAGCTTTTAGACCTTGTATCTTGCACGTAAATGCCTTACGCCGATCGTGTCTTTTCTGTCGCTGCGCTTTCTCTTTAGAACGAACTTCCATTTCACGATCCTGACTCTACCTCCCTCTCTAATTCAACTTAAAACAGTTCTGTTTGATTCCTAGATTCTTTTTATCATTGGTTTCCCTAGTTTTTTTTATCCTAGGGATCCCTAGTCTCTTTCCTACTTTGTAAAGTGCTTTGAAATGCTGTATTAAGCGCAATATAAAAATGATTTTTTTTGTTGTTAAAGGTATGCTGTTGGTAATTTCAAAACGTTTGCTACCATATCTGCAGATTAGAAGGGGTGCTGAAGTGGTAATGTTTTTTGGCCTGAAATGTTCAGAAATTCAAAAAACCAATTGTATGCCCTTGACGAATATAATTGTGTAATGATTGAATGGACTCACTTAAAACTTCTAATTGAGACAGGTATAGCCTTGCTAGCCATTACATGTTGTTTGTGCTTTGTCTTCAATCCAAATTATACTTGGATACTCTCAGGTAGTATTAATTTATCTAGAGTATCAAGAGTATCAAGAATGGTTTAATCATATCTTATTTGTAGACAAAACCTTATAACTTTTATTATTTAAAGTTCAACAACATTCACAAACTAATCTCACAAATGCAAAGTTACAACATAACTGATATCCGTGATTGTACCGCAGCCTGTTGATGATTCTGAGATAAGTGTCAGCAAAATCAGCATAACTCATTTAATTAAGTTTCCTTGAACTGTAATATACACCAAATATTAATTAAATTCTGTCATTCATAGCCAACATATTTGTGATTAGGCTACATATAAGGGTTTTCTTGATCATCATATATGGATATTGTCAGTGAAATACATAAAAGTGTGCATGTAGCATATTTTTTATTTTAAAATATTTTTTTAATGTGTTGATGACACAATTTTACTAGCCCTGTTATATGACTTTGTTGAATACATTTGAAGTATTTATTACCTTTGACAATAAACGTTTGCATTCATTATTCCTGTTCCTTTGCTTTTAAACAATGTTTTGCACTTGACTATAAACATGCAGCTTCTGTGTTGACTAATAACTAATGAAGTTTTATGCCCTTTTGGAAACAGCACCGAGTTTGATATGTTTCTCACGTGACTAGAGCCGCATTTGATTAATTAATTTATATTGTTCTGTTAGGTTGTGGAGGTAACAGATATGGAGACACATGTGAGAAGAGATGTTCTAAGAAAGGCAATGATAACAGTTGCAGTAAATACCTCTTCTGCCTCGCCCATCCATATGGCTGTAGCTGTAATACAGGATGGAAGGGGTTGGACTGCCTTACCGGTAGAGCTTAACTTTAATATTTGTACATCTTTTCCTATCCATGATATTGTGTAAAGGTTTTGTCATTCCTACTTTATAGTGTAACTTAGGGATTTACAGTATGGGTTTTGGAATTTAAATTCTGGTCGGATACTGGCTTTACCAGATTCAACCAAAAATTAATTTACCAGATTTTAAATTGACATTACCCAACAGTTTCGTTAGCATAAAGAGTTGTGGGGGTGGGGGTGGTGATGTAATTGGAAAATTCTCCATACTCCTCTCTTCCTATTTTTAATTAAAGTTGAACAAAGTGATCTTCTTTTAATTGACTCTAGAATAACTATTGTTAAAACCCTACTACTTATAAGGCTACTACTTTAAAACCCCACAAATATAATCTGGTATTCTCTAAGGCATTTTTCCTATAAACAAGACATTTCAGGACAACTTACTGCACAGTGCACTGCAATATGTCACTGAAAAGGACCAAATTTTAATAAAAAAAATCAAAAAATTCTTATTAATTGCTAAACTTCCATGACAAGGCTGTCAATTCCATTCCAGAGTTATATGATGCCAATAGGAAAAGAAGGTGTAATATGGGTTTCAAGTATTAATTATTGAAAGTCTATATTATTCGGGATAACATTTTGGGTGGGAGCCAAAACTGGTCAACCACAAACTTGAATTTTGATGTTAGTTGAATAGGAATCATTCACTTTTGGTTTGAAGCATAACTTTTAAAACTATTTCTATTAGATTTATGTTGACCAATTTTCAAACAATGACATTGCATTAATAAATTATAATTCAACTAGTAAGTGGTTTCTCGTTACTAACTCAGTAAACAAAGAGAGAAGAGATATGGTCATTACATATTGCAAAATGTAATGGTCATTGTAGTGTGCCGAAGACTGATTTGTAAGGATTTTAAGTTAAGGACTGTTTATTGTGTCAACATCAAAGTTACCCTTCTAAGTCTCTGGAAGTACATTTGGTTCTGTAATACAGACTAAAAGCAAGCAGGCAGACCCTCAGTGGCTTACGCATTGATCAGATTTGGTTAATGAACAACATTTATGATGGATACATTACCAAAGAACAATGTATGATTTTTAGATAAATATTTATATTACAAGATCATTTGGTAAATTATTTACTCCATTGTGAGTGACATACGGTGTTGTCTGTTCTGGAATTTTTTTTGTGTTAGTAGAATTGACACTGGTACCAGAACAATAGTCTGGTTATGTCCATCAAGTGTGTCAGATAGTTTTTACAACTTTTATGGTATATTAACTTGTAGAGTATGCTAGTGCGAATAAACTCAGTCATTCTGTATGTTACTTTTTGCAAGCTCAATATAAAATTCCCATCAGTTCAAACTTCATTTAAATAAGCAAGTTCTTTACGTTGCCATCAGCATGTGATTCGGGAACCTATGGAGCCAGCTGCCTGCAGACGTGTCACTGTCAGTCTGGTCAGTGTAACAGATATACAGGAGTCTGTACAGGATCACCACCAGGCTGTAGTAGTGGATGGACAGGGACTAATTGTCAGGGTAAGTACTTAAACTTGCTAGGATTTGGGGCTTTGCATGCTAGACCCACCCAGGGCTCTGAAATATGATATTCCACAGAGTAAAATAAGATAAATTTCCCTTCCTGACATGTATTCATATTCTTCAAAATTCAACATGGCCAAGAACTATCTGAAAATGCTGCGCCTCTGTACCCAACCTATACTGTGTACACAATCTCTCAAAAAGCCCTTAAAACAAAACAACTATGAAACTGGTATGCATGAAGCTATAATTGCAACGACAGAACTTCCGATTATTAAAAATCTGTAGGTAAATTGTAAATTACTTCCTTGTAACAGAGTAACATCTTTCATTTACTAAATATGGTAGATTTCTTTGTGATATATAAATGTGTAATAAAGGAACCTATGGAGCAAGCTGCCTACAAAGTTTTCACTGTCAGTCTGAACAGTGTAGCAGATTTACAGGAGTTTGTACCAGATCACCACCAGGCTGTAGTAGTGGATGGACGGGGACTAATTGTCAGCAACTTGGGTTGAAAAAAGTTAACCTGGTTACAAGGGAAAGATTGAGCTTAACTGTATATCAAAGTTGATCAATCATTGCATTTATGGTAAAGTACTTCATTTAACAGAGTTACTTGCTTCATTAACTAATGTATTGATTTCTTTGTTACATTTTAGAGTGTGACCTGCAAGGAACCTTTGGAGCCAGCTGCCAACAGACCTGTCACTGCCAGTCTGGTCAGTGTGACAGTTATACAGGAGTCTGTACAGGATCACCAACAGACTGTAGTAGTGGATGGACAGGGATTAATTGTCAGGGTTAGAACTTAAACTTGCAGGGTATTCATCTGACATTGGTCTGTGCATGATATTAAATGTAAACAATGTAACCATTGTTTAAGATAAGTTGTAACTATATTTATCTATTTCTTACATCAGAATGTTTTGAGGAAAAATGTGGAATATATTGCTGACAGGCATGTCACTGTCGCTCTGCAAAATGTAACAGACATACAGGGCAGTACACAGGAACTCCAACAGGCTGTATTATACAACACCTAATTATATTCCGGCCATTTGATTGGTCAATTGCTCGTCGATTGCATGGAAAATCCGCTCTATTGCACGCTATGAAATAGAACCATGCGTTATACTTTTTTGATAACACTTTTTTCAATAGTAAGAAAGCAGAGAAACCTGTCTGTTCAAAACAATCTGTTGCATGAGTGCATTTTACATCCAATTATATCCAAATTTGAAAAGTTGTATAAAACAAATAATGAATGGTTTCCATTCGTGCAATAGTGCAAATATTTCATTCGTTGAAAGATGTAATGTGTTCCATACAACTCGGCTGCGCCTCGTTGAATGGAACTTTCCATCTTTCAACTCATGAAATATTTGCACTATTGCACTCATAACCATTCATTATTTGTATACTAATGAATGGCAAGGGAGTAGTTGTGAGCTAAGTGTATTGTTACCTGATTAAGTATCCATCCAAACTTGCACTTAACATTGTGGTATGAAACTTAATAATGGATCCTAATTTCAGAGACATGCTTGACAACTTCTTTTATTGATTAACTATTTATTTGTTACATTAGAATGTGTTTCAGGACAGTTTGGCACGAATTGTCAGCAGACCTGTCACTGTAGCTCTGGAGAATGTAACATAGATACAGGGCATTGCACAGGAACTCCAACAGGTTGTACTGATGGATGGAAAGGGAATAGTTGTCAACAAGGTAAGTTGGGTAACATGTACATTCATGACAATGGGAAGATTTAGCTTCTGTGGTATCAATTTAAATGAATAAAACTATTTGATATTAAAGATGAAAATATCTTCACTGAAACATTAGTATACTGGGAATTGTAATGACTAGTCATTGGCAACTTTGAATACAAAGATTGTCACTTTGGACAAACATGCATTACTTGTTTGGGCATGAGGAATGGAATTTGCTGGAAAGAAAAAAATTCCACCATCTGTGTCTGCTTGTATGTTAAATAAAGCTAGTTAATTACGTTTTCATTATAAGCTGTATGGTATTATATTTATTTGCATACTGTCTGTTGTTTTTTAATGTATCTTAGCGTAGTTTTGTATTCGTTTTGGTATCTTGTTCTATATTTACAACCGTTTTTATTTAGTTCTATGTATTTTCTTATACATTTAATATCAGAGTATGTTGCTGTATTAACTGCATAAGTTGCATTCTTTGTTGCACATATGGTGTGATCAAGGAACCTATGGAGCCAGCTGCCTACAGACATGTCACTGCCAGTCTCGTAAGTGTGACAGATAAACAGGAGTCTGTACAGGATCACCATTAGACTGAAGTCAGGCGCGTAGCCAGGATTTGTTCATGGGGGGTGTTTTGCTGGAGATTGACATGGGGTAGGGGTCTAAGGGGAGGGGGTGTCGAAAAAATGGAATTTTAAGGCCTCTAGATGCAAAATGGTGCAATGTTTGAGCTCAAATCATGCAAAAGAATATTGATAATTATTTTGTGGAATAATTCTATTCACA
>JAIPMN010207884.1:0-17540 GCA_020650975.1 Apostichopus californicus
TCGGAAGATTGTTCCACAAAGAAATAGATCGATATCGGAGGCTTTGCATGCTCTTTGAATTACGACAAAAGGAAGCACGTAAATGACCAGCTTGTCTAGTATTATAATTGTGAATAGAGTGACCAATTGTATAAAAGGTAGTAAAAGAACTTGGAAGCAGATTGTTCATAGCACGGTAAGTAAACGTCAGAACATTTAAAGAAATGAGATCAGTGAACTTGAGCACGTTCTTAAGGTCCTAATGCACATGTTTGGATTTTGGACATTTCATTTCATGCAAGTGTTTCTCTCTGACAAGTAGTACTGTTAATGAAAGTTATTTCACTATAAGATTTGGAATATGGCTTCCTCATTTATATATGAAGAAGACTTGCATGCTCTGCAACAAATCATTTTAAAGATATATTTATTTAAGGAATGATAGCTTGAAACCTCAAAAAGATATAAATATGGAAATCATTTGTTAGATCAGTCACATGTTGTTAAATTATTTACTAAGATAATTGTCTCTGTATGTGATAACTGTAGAATGGTTATTTTTGAAATTGTTTTCATTGTCAGCTCTGGAATTAATTTTTTTGATGAGAATTAAAGTTATTCTAAGGTTTAAAAATGAACTTTAAGATGAAGTGGTTTTTGTGGAATTAAAAAAATTCAGACGTATTTAACCATATAAGAGATTGTTTCACACATAAAAATTCAGAGAAAACATGAATGCCAACAAAAATGGAAAAGTAAAGATTCAATGGAACAGTATTTTGACTGATAAGTATTTGAATGGTCTATTTTAACTGCACAATATTAAACTGATGAAGGCTGCAAGAAATGATTTCACTGCAAACTGTATTTGTTGTATATAGCTTCATAGTATTACAGTAGTTGTATCATTTTGGTTGATCTTTAGAAACAGTGGGTCAGACCATTGAGAAAATTAAATTAAACATGTTAAACCTAGTTTTTCCTTACTTTGAATGCTTTTATAAATTTTTGGAAATAGTTTACATTGATTTAAGTTAATACCAACACCTTTTTAAGGAATAATTCAAGCCAGGGCCAACAGTATGTATGCTAGATCATCCTTTGGATCAAATGGAATCATAAAAACATGAACTCATTTAAAATCGTGACAGAAAGCTGAACATTTACTTTCTGGCAAGGTGAGAATAAACATCTTCAATGTTTTATGACAAGATAATGGCATAGGTAATAAAAAATATTACTACAATTAAATCTGGAAAACACATAGATATAAATGGATGGATGTACTCTAGAATAATGACCATTGATGAGCAAGAATTAAGGTGTATATAATCATTTAATGTAGATACGACACAATGAAAAAGAATGGAATGGTTTAGTACTAAGCATAAAAATTCACATTTAAGGGCAAGTGTACTCAAAATATGATTTATGTATGTTATAGAGCTTTAAAATTCATGCGAGTAGCTATTCATCCCATCTCTATACAGGGACGTAGCTAAGGCCTGATGATTGGGGGGTGTAGAGGCTGAAATTCCAACTGGATGTGTTTTGGAGCCAGAAAATTCCCCCTCCCCCCGTACTACTCATCAACATTACCATGCTGAACACGCGCGTAGCGCGCGGAATTGTTTTTCGATACATCTGTACCATTGGCCCTCACTTCACAGTAAGCAACTGAGTATAGTTATCTGCTTGAAGGTTACATAGACTACTGACTACAAAAGCTATGTTAATGTAACAAAGGGAAAAACTTTTTTTTTCAACAAATTATATTTGACGACATAGTGAAATTACCAAAAAATACAGTGCTTTTTACTAGCACGCTTAATAATATTTTCCTTGGGGGGGGGGGAGGGGTGAGGCTGTTTATCACTCACATGAAACAATTTCAATTGTTCACTTCATTTTAACTGAGAATTTGGAATGAAGTGAACAATTAAACATTTTGCAGAAAAATGTTGAGTTGACTAGATACGATAAGTTATCAATTAAACATTTTGCAAAAAATGTTTTAATTGCTCAGATGGAATGAAGTGAACAATTGAACATTTTGCAGCAAAACTACCAATTGACGAGATATGATAAGTTGTCAATTAAACATTTTTCAGAAAATTTTTCAATTGAGCAATCCAACATTTTTCTGATATTTGATAAGATTTTATCTTGTTATCTAAACAATTTACTGAAAAATGTCAACTTATGGGGCAAAGTTTTTCTTATGTTGATGGCACTTTTAAGCTTCCATAGATTAGCGTTGAGTGTTTCAATTATATATACCATAGAGCCAATGTATATCCTGAACTTACTTGAAGCTAGCAAACAGGGTCAACCCACCCAATAGCAGAATTAATACATAAATCAACCGAATTGAAGCTGAACGTTGTACAGTAGTTATAGGCATTTTTCTTAGAGTATTCAAAATCATACAAAGTTTTGTATGGTGGAGTATAAGGATCGCGAGATACAATTTCTTAATATGATAATGAAAACGTGGTAAATATGACTGACTAAATGTCAATTTTGACCGTAAATTTTAGGTCACTCACAAATTACAAGAATATGTGAAAATTAGAGTGCGACAGTCGGAAAAATTAGAGTGCGACGGTCGGAAATTCCGACTGTCGCACTCAAATTTTCCAACTATCGTCAGTTTTACCAAGATTGGGGGGGGTGAGACATCCCCCTCACCCCCCCCCCCCTCCAGCGACACGTCCCTGTCTCTATAGCATGTCCGGCTACAGAGTTATGAGCATTTGGAAATTCCTAAAGAAATAAAATAGAACGGCAACACTAATATTTGATGACATCAGTTCCTTAGTTTTGTAGCAATTCCTATGTTTTATATTGTTATTCATAGTCATATAAACATGGAAGTTATAACCCTATCCTTTCTAAAATGTTAACATGTTATGTCAGCACTTGGGATTTAGATGTTGACACAATATTATTTATTTCACATGTAAGGAACGTGTGGAAACATGCGTATATATTTCAAAGGGAAATATAACACTTTTAGTAATAGCCAGGTATTGACATGAAAAATATGGTGTGGCCATTCTACTCCTATTAAATAACAAACTGCAAACAGTCATATCTCGGTAAATGAACATGCTATGCAAATGGAAATAGTGCTACCGATATGATTTTCAATGCTCTATTAGATAAGTGAACTACAGTTTGAATTAATGCCCCTTAAATCTACAAAAATCGGTTTGAACATGAAAAATACATATTTACAAATGTTGAAATTGTCTTGCGGTTGATGATTGAAACAACGAATGAATAGGTTGACTGCGTCCAATTGATTGTCAAGATCGTGTTAACAGGCCTTGAGTGGTTCAGTAGTGAGTATTGGCGAAAACAGCTGCCTACTTTCCTGGAACTTAACAAAGGAGGCTGTAGGAATAGTAATAAAGGCAACAAGAATGCGTGGGTGCTCTCATTGAACAGCGTCCCTAAAATGTTGGAGACGTGAGATTAGCCGAGGAGCAGTAACTGGAGATCGACGGAGAACTCTGTGACCTGAAGAATTGCTGGCGAATTCCGTAAGGTTGTTAAATGCCTGCAGCACAGCGAAGAATGGCCCAGTCGTTGGTAGGATAGCGACGTAGCTTATCTATGGTATACGGAAGCAAGTCTGAAACAGTGGCTCCTCTTCTAATTACAAAGTCTATGCTAAGTACGGGTCCTTCAAGTTCAGGCCTACGATAGCGTTCGACAGAATGTGCCGTTGAATCAGTTACAAACAGAAAATTAATGCGTGGTGATCCACTACGAGACATGTGTATTGGAAAACGAACAAGGAGACTTATCTATGAAAAGTTTATAATGAAGACAAATAATACACCAACCGCGATTGCTCTGCAACTGTAAAAGGCTAAGTCAATGTAGACCGTAAGGATAGGCTGTCGCGAGTAATACACGAAATGCCATGCCAATAGGTCTAGGCTAGTTGCCTGATAAGTATAAGGGTGTTGTAAAACACACACCTCTGATCTAATAATTCGGATCAGTCTGTCTAGTAAACTTAAATGAAAAGTGGTCGGTCCTCCAGTACACAAAAATACACACAGTACACCGTCGCTCAGTCCAAGCTTAGATCGGTGGCGTGAGAATCTTTACGCCAAGCCGTGGTTGGAACTTCCAGAAGGTGGCGCGAAGTAGTAGTAGTAGTAGACTATAGGGCGCCTAGGCTTACTATCCTATGAACAGCAACCGTGCTAGGCTACGCTGATTAACAATAATCACCTGCGACGCGGACAGGAGGTGATCGTTAGTCCAAGAGCTCGCGGAGCAGTAAATAACACGAGCGGGCAATGTCCGAACAAATATAGATAATAAGGGTTGAAGTTCCAGAGGTAAAGATATGCGTGTAGAGCTGTAATTAAGTATATTAATATAGGTCAGCTGGTACTCGTAATAGTAATAATCTACATGTCGCGGAGGTGCACGCTAAGATGACGCATGTATTCCTCTGGTGAGTCCCTTAAAGTATTTTCCAAACGAGGCAACCCGTCACAGAAAGTTTACACTTCCGGAGATGAGGGTGCAAGGAAATAAAACTTGCTACAAATTCACCCAAATGAGTCACACACTCACAGAAAAAATTGTTCCAAATACTCACCGAGTACCAACTCCTTTCGAGTGAATGATTGAATTATTAATTATGAATTGAATTATTTCGATGGATTTCGTTGAATCATATCGGATTTCGGACAGCGTTCTTTGTCGTTTCTTTAGCTTTATTGCAGTAGAATGATCACGTACGACGTGAGACATGGAGCGCGCGCGATACGTATTGGCGGCAAAAAAAAACGCGCCTAATTCGGGAATCAGTGTTGTCAGTTGGCATTGTCATAACGATAGTGCAGTGTGAAAATGAGATATATACATTGAAGTAGGTCAGCCGAAAGAGTGAAACCCAGGGGCGTACCGTACGGGGGGAGGGAGGGGGGTGGGGGTGTTCGTGAGTTCGTCGGTAAAATCAAATATACTGATGACCCTTCTTTCTTTTCTGTTTTTGCTTGTCAGTTTTTTTCGGCTAACAATCTTACCAATTAAACATATTTTTCGCAGACTTGCCTCATTTTTTTGAGCTAACAATCAATTTTGGTCGGTAAATTTGGGTCCGTACACCCCCCCCCCCAACTCAAAACAGTCACAGAACGCCCCTGGTGAAACCGTCTTGCTCCCGAATGGGCCCGAAGCGGGCCATACATGCTAACCTGATCAAAAACCGAGTCTGTCCCAATTGGGCCACTATGTTAATGAATTAACTATTGTCAAGGATGTGTGGCCTAAGGATGAACCTAAGCTTTCCAAAGCAAAAACAAGTATGTGTTGAACATCTCAATAATGTTTGAAGTATGTTAACCAGAAGGGCCAAAATGTATTGTGCCCGAATGGGCACTGAGTGGGCTGGCCCTGGCCAAACCAGGCCCAATTCAACCGAGTGATACCCAATTGGGCCCAACTGGGCCTGCTGGCTGGGAAGCTGTAAAGCATACTGTTACACCACATCGTAACGACAGGACCTCCAGTTTACGCACGTCCCCGTCGTTTAGCTGCCGATCGTTTGAAGATAGCACGTTCTGAATTTGAGCACATGCAGGAACTCGGAATCATCAGACCTTCATCCAGCAATTGGTCATCACCTCACCATATGGTCCCGAAATCTACACCAGGTGACTGACGTCCATGTGGGGATTACCGCGCTCTGAACGCTCATACTGTACCAGATCGCTACTCAGTCCCACACATCCAGGACTTCACGGCATCGTTGGATGGCAAGAAGATCTTTTCGAGAATAGATCTTGTGAAGGCCTATCATCAGATTCCCGTAGTGCCAGCTGATATACCGAAGACGGCAATTACTACACCTTTCGGACTCTTTGAGTTTACACGAATGCCATTCGGACTTCGAAATGCAGCCCAGTCTTTCCAGCGCTTGATGGACGAAGTAGTCAGGGGCTTGCCTTTCGTTTTCGTGTATATCGACGACATGCTAGTCGCTAGTGCATCAGAAGAAGAGCATAAGGAGCAACTCCGACAGCTTTTTGCTCGCCTTCATGATTATGGTATAGTGATCAACCCTGCCAAGTGCGTGTTTGGTGTGAGCTCTCTCGTCTTCTTAGGACATCACATCGGCACAGATGGCATTCGACCCCTCGAGAAGCGTTTGAAGGAGATCCGCGAATTTGCTCGCCCTTCTTCTATTCGCCAGCTCCGTCGGTTCCTGGGACTCTTGAACTTCTATCGACGGTTCATCCCTAAGGCAGCAGCTATTCTCGCACCATTGGCTGACATGCTCCGTGGTCAGCCGAAGCGGTCAGCCAAGGCAGTCGAGTGGACGGAAGAGTGCATTAGTTCATTCGAGCGTGCAAAGGAGGAACTCGCCAGTGCTACCTTGCTTGTACATCCTTCAACAGGCCTCCAGACAAGCTTGATGGTTGACGCATCAGATGTAGCAGTTGGTGGCGTCCTTCAACAGTGCGCTGATGGTATTTGGAAGCCGATTGCTTTCTTTTCACAGCAACTCAATCCTACAGAGACTAGATACAGTCCTTTTGGCACGGAAATGTTAGCTGTTTACCTCACGATTTGCCATTTTCGCCATTTCTTGGAAGTACGCGAGTTCACAGTGTACACGGGTCATAAGCCTTTAACCTACGCTTTGCGATCGAAGCCTGACCGTCACTCTCCAAGAGAAATCCTGCCAGCTGGACTATATCTCGCAGTTTTCACACCTCATTTACTGTTGATTTTGATCAGATCGCAGCGGATCAGAATGACGATGAATGGGAAGAGATTCAGAAATCGCCTTCATTGACATTTAAACAAGTGGCACGACCTTCAAGCGGTGGGATGATTGGTGCGATGCCTCTACAGACCACGAGAGACCGTACGTTCCAAAGAAGCATCGCCGCACAGTATTTGAAGCGTTGCATAATATGTCGCATCCTGGCATACGCTCTACCCAGTCATTAATCACATCACGCTTTGTTTGGCCAAGTATAAACAAGGACATTCGTACATGGGCCCGTTCATGCCTATCTTGCCAGCGCTTTAATGTCCATCGTCATATCAAGGCACCACTTGGAACCTACACTGCGCCGGACGCTAGATTCAGTCAAATCCATGTGGACTTAGTCGGCCCATTGCCTTCATCAAACGGATATTGTTATATGCTAACCTGTATCGATCGGTTTACAAGATAGGCTGACGCTTACCCAATATCTGACATTACAGCAGAGACTGTCGCTAGGACTCTTGTGCATGAGTGGATTTCGCGATTAGGCACACCCTCGACCATCACCACGGACAGGGGGAGGCAATTTGAATCGCGACTCTTTCAAGCACTCACTTCGCTTCTCGGGAGCTCTCGTACGAGCACCACTGCTTATCACCCTGCAGCTAATGGTATCGTGGAACGATTCCATCGTCAGTTGAAAGCAGCACTTCGAGCGCAGTCTGATCCCAGCAAATGGCAAGAGTTTCTACCGATTGTACTTTTGAGCATACGCACAACTGTGAAAGAGGATCTTGGATGCACACCAGCAGAACTGGTGTATGGGACTACACTGAAGGTTCCAGGACAGCTGGTGGCACCGACAACTACAGACTCTTTCTCCAACCCAGGCGACTATGTTCATCGCCTTCGCAACTACATGACGGACGTTAACTCTGCACAAACGCGTTCGAAAACTTCAACTTCCCACGTTACACCTGGTCTGCAAGATTGCTCGCACGTATTTATCAGGTGTGATGCTGTTCGGCCATCACTCCAACCAAAGTATGATGGACCATACAAAGTTTGCCGTAGGACGGCAAAGTTCTTCATTTTGGAAGTGAAGGGAAAGAATGAATCCGTCAGTGTTGATAGACTCAGAGTCGCTCATCTCCCGTCTCCTCCAAGCAGGGACAACTCATTCCCTAACCAAGCGGTTTCTTCAAGGGACACCTCTAATTTTCTACCTGTTCCTGCTATTACTTCTCCACCCGTGCGGACAACTAGGTTAGGTCGCCGCATTCATTTTCCAGCTCGTTTTGCCCAGTATAGCAATGGATAAAAAGGACATCTAGTTTTACTTGGCGATAACTGGATTTTTATTTGAATCGATGAACTATCATTGTGTTGATCTAGGAGGGAAGTAGCTGTAGCGAAATTTTATCATCTTTTTTAAAACACAACCATCAGTTGCCTTTCACCATCAACAGACCAGCAATTCCTTTTGAAACCATCTCTTTTGTTCACCACTGGTCAGCCTATTCAACATTGTCACTCAATAGAATTTAGATCAGGCAAGCTCACTCTTGTTGAAATACCTTCACTACTGTACCCTAGTAGTTGTTTGTGTACCATGGCAACAACTGGCCTATCAAGAGACAGTCTAAAAAAAGCACATGACACAATTCTGTAGATCTATACCATGTGCAGTTATCTTGGCAGAAGGACTTCACCAAGAAGCAAGAAATTTCTGCTAGACTCAAGGAACTGTATACTACAACTCATCTGCATAGATTGTGTTTTATCAGCTGCAATAACTATCACCAGGAATTCTCACATAGATTTAATTTTGGATATCATCTCCCATTTGTAAAAAACATTTATCGCTTATGCTATCCAAGGAGGAGTTAATTTCAAGTGTATTTTTGTTTGGACGCGTTTCGTCGGATAATTATATGGACATCATGCCTCCGGGCTCCAGATAATTTATTTTGTTGGATTGCCACATTTCGAACGAAGAGTTATTCATCGCCACTGGTGAGCTTGTTAGGCATTCATATTACGAATACCAACCCCTTCTTGAAAACGGAAAATGTGCAATTCGAAAGATAAAAGGTTTGTACTCACGTTTCGTTTGTATTTTTCAAGCCGAGGTAAGGACATTTCCAAATTTCATCCACATCGTGAGTCCGATATCAGCGCAAAGAGAAATTTAATGAATATTCAACTTCTTTTCTTCAAAGTTTTGCTTCAAGTAATTCGATGCTTTATGAATATGTATTAAAACGGATTTTCAGAGGATATCCAAGCTGCAGTGTACAAAAATCGAGTAATGGTTGGAGTTCCCATTATGCATTTCACCGCTTTTGCCTAGTGTTTAAATATTGCGCAATAACGATAAAAAGTCGCACTCTGATTTCTGACTGCAAATTCCTTGTGCAAAAGTTTTACCGTTCCGATAAAAATTATACAATGTGTCATACATCAATGATAAGGTACAAGTGTAAAGATTCAATGTAACATAAATTTGAACGGGTCAGAGGATTTTGAAAAACCACCAGCTATTCGTTTTAATACACACTCCAACTAGTATTACTGAGATTTTTGTGCAATCACAAAATAAGTTGCGTTAATGTAATTGTTTTAATTACCTTAAGTGACAATCTATTCGATTTTAGCCAGTCAGACTGTTTGAGTATTCATTACTGATATTTTGAAGAGCATTCTCTGAATGTTTGTGCTGAATAAATACAGCTGTGTCATCAGTAAACATAATAAAACAAACCTTATGAGAGGACATGCAAATATCATTTATATACATAATAAAAAGTGGTGGTCCTAAGATGGACCCTTGTGGAACGCCAATATTGCAAGAAATACGTGATGAGCTAACACCATTATACAACACGTACCTCATAACAAGTACGTTGTTGTAGAAGAATGCGGTGGTCAATTGTATCATGTATCACTGAGGAGTGCAGCTGCACACAACTTATTATCTCATTCTTCCGAGATTTTGTCGACAGGATTGAGTGCCGCCATATATGTTGTGTTTTTTTTTAATGAAAACATATTGATTTGTATACAATAGGTCGTGCTTAAGCATAAAGTTTGAAAATCGGTTATGAACAAATCGATAATTAAGATAATTTTTGGATCTTAAGTTCAGATGGGGAAAAAAAAAACTTTTTGCAAAAAGATAGATTAATAGTCTGTGTTAGTGGAACTGTGATTGTATGCCCAACTTTCTTAAGAATGGGCATTTGGAAGGTGATCGAAACCACCATTTTCACCATTTTCATCTTAGAAGTAATATAAAGGGCTTCGTAATGCTTAGTAGGAGACACAACAAAAGAGTTTTGTACATTTGCGCATATATAGCTTAAAACATTATTTTCCCATTGGAAGCCTGGCTACCAAAGATTTGGCAACCGTAGCAATATACATATTAAAATTATTAGAAATGGTATGCGGATCCTCCGTGAAAACATCGCTAAACCAAAGGCTTTATAATTACAATTAGTTTGCTCACATTTTTTGAGAATACTGTTGATTGCTTTCTACAGTTTAGCACTGTCTTTTTAAGTCAATGAGGTTGTTATAGTACATTTTCTTTGCCTGACTAATAACATTTGTAAGCTAACTTTTATAATTGGAGTAATGAGCTTCACAAGAATGTGGCTGCTTATTATGATATAGTAATTTTATGTGTAATAGAAACAATGATTGCAGGTGTAATCCTTGTTGCTTTTTGATAGTTTGTTTTTGACATAACTTTGGTGTCATGTGATTTTTCTTTACAAGTAACCTTCTGTCACCTGATACGTGAGTGTAAGTTACCTGTTTTTATAGCATTGTGTTCTGACCAAGCACCGTAATTTACATATATATAATAAACATTCACGTACTTTCATTCCAATGATAACTTAAGAGATCCTTTATCATATGTTCCACCAAGACCTCAAGTTTTTTCATCT
This sequence comes from Apostichopus californicus, assembly GCA_020650975.1. NCBI lineage: Eukaryota > Metazoa > Echinodermata > Holothuroidea > Aspidochirotida > Stichopodidae > Apostichopus > Apostichopus californicus. Next base: position 10,687 of record JAIPMN010207884.1, read on the forward strand.
CTCAAGACAAGTTATGAGTACGGTGTTGTGTGATACTACATATGATGCAGTATTTCTCGGGTTAGGGTTAACCCTAGGGGTTAACCCTAACCTTAGGGTTTTCCCGGTCCACAAGATACGTCATTCATTGGGCTGTATCATGCATGATGGCATTGCTCGACATACTAAACTGTGTACACAACGGTTTTCTTGAAAAATACTGTCACGTGAGGATTGGCTGTATTGGTCGACCAAGTACAGGGTCAGTATAAATGAAACAGGTACATTTTGGGCTGGTTTCTTCGCTTAAAGCTTCGTACAAGGAGAAACGACGGACCTCAAAATGCTTTGTGTTCCTGCGTTAAGTCGGATTACTGTGTGTTTCCGCAGTTATATTGAGATACTGTGTGTTCCCACAAAACAAGGCTACTGTGTGTTCCCCTAAAGGAGGTAACCGTGTGTTTCCGGTTCAGAGGAAGTAAGAGAGCTTGAGAACCAACCGCTGCTCAAAACCGGGTTTCTGCAGTAAGTTATCCTGTAAGTTATACATATTGGTTATATTATCGGCGTGCGGTTAATGGTCATTTGTAAGCTTAGTTGCTATATATGCATTTGTCACGAAAATACTTGACACAAGTCTAACAACTATCGTGCAGCTGTATAGACTTATATTCATTTGTTTTCTGTTTTGCTCACGAAGTTCGCATTAGCAACATTCGACATTCTAGTATGCTTTGTTTGATTCACTGATTCTCCACGGGCATCCTGTCTTGAAGGACCTGCAGATATCCGTTTTTTGTCCTGGTACGAGGATATAAATAAAGCCACCCATATCAAAGACACAAGTCACTCGTGAGCGAACAGTTATTGTCTATTCTTATCATACTCATACCGTTATAAGTAAAGCTTGGATATATGACGTTACTGAAAATGTCCAGTTCCACCATTAACGTGAATGTAATATAAAATTGTGTTTATTGTAATTATGCCTTGAATAGTAAATATTTATCTCTAAATTGGTGGGCGATCTTAGGTTACAGGTCTCACTTTATTTGCATACTTAAACGTAAATAGCAGATGTTGGTCATGTCTACTTCGAGAACATGTACCGAAACCTTGTATTTTTTGTTACCAGGTGTCTTGGTTTGGTTAATACACGGCCCTAACAATCGCAGTTCGTCCTTCGTCGTTATTGTCTTCTCTTTACCCGTGACATTTGGAGACCGGACAGCACCTGTAGAAGCTTTATCTACATCATGTTTATCAAGACTAAAGACCAGTCAACAGCTGCAAGCTCGGTAATAAGCTTATCAATGTTTTGGTCACAGGATTTATGTCTAAAGGATAGGGGTTTATTAATACTTATGAGGAAACAATTTAAAATTCAAACAAGAAAAATCGGACTTAAATTTGGACAGAGGAATATTTTTGCAAATGCTTCAAGTAGAAGTTTCTCTTGGAACTATCGTAGGCCAGGCATTAGTATTTACTAAGTAATGAATTGCCATGATGTTTATAAATTGTTCCACGTCGTAGTATATATGATTTTGACAGAGATCAATACTGTAACTCTCCGTTAAAAAACCAGTCTTTTACTTCAGTACCAATGATACTGAAGCAAACATCAAGCTCATCATTGCAGCGACAAATATAAATATATGATAGTCCATAGATAACCCCGACTATACAATTTTTACAATTGTCATTTATAACTGTAATAAATAAACTTTCAGCTCTAATTGCAAAACAAATACTTAAATCAGGTTTTAGAAGAACTCTCATGTCTCGTTTAACACATATGACTACAGAACCACCTCGCTTTGAGTTGCTATAGCAATGTATTTATCTATACCCATCAATGTCAAGGTTTGTAGTCGTATTACTACTTAGCCAAGTCTCAGTTACTGTAATCAAATTAAACTCATGGTTTTCAAGTTTGATTAAAAGATAAATTAATGCATCGTAATTCTTAGTTAGGCTTCTTGCGTTTACATGTTATACTGAATATGATTTTCTTGCAGTAAATGTTAAACGGTTAAAATCGTCACTGGTATAGTAAGAGCAAGCCTGGATTAAACGCATGTCATCATGTGTTACGTGAGTCCTATGATCGAACATAAAATACTATAGCACAAGATTTACAATTATAACGAATGGACAAGTTAAACTAACGCATTGAGTTGATGTAAAGACGCATATGATATAGAAACAAAAATACAAAAGAAAAAAAAACAAGAACAAAAGGAAAATACAATACAACAATGAATGGGATCACAAATTCCATATTAGGAAAAGTGGTTGATACGCAAGACATGCAGTGCAGTGAGAATGCCAAGGTGCTTACTTTGAATGTCCTAATTTTACACAGTACACAAGTATGACGTACTAAATGAATATGTTGGTTATGCATCATACAGTGAATGCAGTGAAGTTTTGAAATTTTATAGAGTTTTGAACGTCACTGACAGTCCTATTCTGATGATGTTGTCATAGTTGTGCTTTCTTCGTATAGCAAATTCTTTCCCGTCCTTGGTCCAATCAGTTTTAATGGCATGGTGGTTGTTCGTTGATTGGAGGAGCAGTTGGTTTTCCCGTGTTAGATCTTCTTTAATAGTGCCTACACCCTTCCGTTCTCTTCGTTTTGTGGTCTCATTATTTGTGAGTTTAGCAACGATTCTACGGGTTGTCCTTAAATGATGAGAATGGTTTCCGATTCTATGGGAATGATTAATGTCCCCACTTCAATTTTGACATTGAGTTTATTGTCAGGTTAACAATGTTTTCAGTGATATTCTCGTTTGGTTCTTCCTTTATCCTAAAAACTCTCAAACAATTCCGTCTGGAATATTGTTCTAAGTCGTTCAACTTTTCATTAATTGTTTTGGCTTTGTTATTTAATTTTTTGAGTTGTCTTGATCAGTGATTCCATTTCCTTCTTTTTCTGTCAATATATTTTTCTAAGTCATAAAATCTTGTTTCCTGACGCTCTTGTTTTCTTGTCACCTTTTGTATTCTTTTTTCAAACACCTCTATGATGTTGTGTAGCAAGAGTCTAGAATCATCATTTTTTTCGCAAGTTTATTTAGGATACTACTAAAGATGTCATCCGTGCGTGCTTCTTGGTTTTTTAGGTAGTTTTTGATCCGTGTTCCAGATTGTAATCTTGTCGTCATCTTTGATTGCTAGCCCATCGCTTTTTAAGTGTGTCAGCGATATGACTCACTAACAGTACTTGATAGTAGAATAAATTAGCCTCGAAGATGCGGAGTAGGCTGAGTTCTTTTTAATGAAGCTAATATAACTGCAGCAAATTTCCAAAAATAATATTTTGATGAAGAACAGAAATTAAATATATCATCTAAGACTTAGTACAGCATGTCTTGCGGTCCTTCTTACGAATTTCAAATATTAATGTATCACATATTACTGTAGAAAAAAGAACAAAACGAACGGACAGGTAAGTGAGGAACGAAGTGACTAAACTGGTATAAGCGTAGTTGCTCAGGAAGTTTCCTTTATGCTAATAAAAACATTACAAAATCCAAAGAAAGATATATAATATTTCGAGAAAATTATCTTCAGTCCGGCAGCACACGGTAGTAGTTACGCCAATATCACAGACATAACCTTGTCTATTTCTTCAGTACTCGTTTCAGCCCCTTTCCATCGCATGATATTTATTACTCCGTGTTCCCTCTTTGCGTACCGTGGTATTCAAGTGACATTCAAGTAGCTGCAGCTAATTATTAAGCCAATTGATTGGCATCGTGATAGATTTCCTATCGTTATTAAGCATATACGTAAAAATGTGAAAAATTAGCAACAAGCGACTTAGCCAAAACATCATGAAAACGCCTCCCCGCCCCATCCCTTCTTTGGTGTAACATACAAGACATTAAGTTAAACTTAAAATGTTATACACCTATGAGGCACATTTGCTTCTTCCACATTAAGACAACTTCAACATCAGAAATTCAGTTACATCGGGGAAATACTGTCAAGGAAGCATTTCAATGGTTTTGCGATACATTGGAATGTTTGTTAAGTTACATATCTTCTTTGTGTCTAGAATTCCTTCATGGGGAAGCTTGTTAGTTAGCATGTTATTCTCTTCCGTGGATAAAGTTTTTGTAGTCCTGTATTATGACAAGAAAACCAAATAGCTGTATTGTAGCCATGTAACCTCTAGTTTTCCATTAGTTACCTAGCAACTACTTTGTATGAAGGCAGTTTATTTTTATCAAAAATATTTTCTTTGGTTATGGTTTAGTTTTAGATCACCCAAAGTATTATGTATAAAATTGCAATTGAATGAGATTATGGCAAAATTTAACGAGTTGTGTAAAAAAATGAAAGTCATTTTGAAAGTAGAAAATTGTATGAATTCTAAGCCCGACACGCTAAAAAATTATATAAATGTTTTGCTCATCTCACAAGCCTGTTCGAAAATAGTGTGAAGTGGTGATGATAGTGATGATGATGATGATGATGATGATGATGATGATGATGATGATGATGATGATGATGATGATGATGATGATGATGATGATGATGATGATGATGATGATGACGATGATGACGATGACGATGATGACGATGACGATGACGATGACGATGACGATGACGATGATGATAAAATTCATGAACATAGAAGAACAGCATACCTTAATTTAATTAAGTTTACAATGAGCCAGTTCAGAGTTTATAATGCACATGTTCGTGATTTTCGTCTGCTCTGCTCATTGGGGAATACTTCGGCAGATACAACACAAGCAAATAGTGCAATTATGTAGCGTTGATGTTAGGCAACGTCAATCGGTAGTGTTACGTACACCTTGATTGGAAAGTTTATAAAGACGTGCCTCATAATTAAACGTCATCCTTGTTACCTATGACTAAATATGTCAGACTGACTCGAAAAATGTAGATTTGTATAGTTATAACTATCCTTAATGTTAAGTATTGTCTATTGCTAAGTATAGTTAACGAAACTTCCTGATATTGGTATACGAAATGTTTCGACGAGACGTTGGAGCAACCTTTCTTTTCTGAGGGTATTGTTTGGCGTTTTCTACAACCTCGAGAGAGGGAGGGCAGAGGAAGGAGAGAGGCAGAGGGAGAGGGAGATAAATAAAGAAAAATATTCTGTAGACCGTTGGGATGGAATGCATAATGATCCTTTAAATGAACAAGTGTAGCAGTTTATTCTTTTCAAATAGAAGGTACCCCCTCAGTTGTAATATAAGCTTCAATAACGCAATTGGAAAAACTCAACATTGTAACTGCGCGTGTCGCACAATGTATATTAAGCTGTTTGTATAGTGATTTTGGTCAACGTTTGCTATGGAACAGCAGTCTTCTGTTTGTATTCGAAACCTTAGTCAATTACATAATTCACAGAAGCACAAAACATTGTTGTATTTGTTTACTTTCCTTCCTGTTAATGAAGAAACCATTGCTATTTTAACCAGTTGGGACATTGTACCGCATTGGAAATTCATAGTTACAATCAAACTTCTGACGCCCGTCTTCTTCTTAATTCGAATTCGTAAATTACACGCCATTAGACTGGCACTACAGACGGATAACGTTGACATTAATTGAAGAGCGCTAACTGCAGTTGTTAGTTTGCAATTTAGCAAAGAATTCGTGTAGCAAAAAAGCAACACGTTCCTGATCTGATGACCTGAAGAATAATGTGTATGCATACCGCACAGAATTACTGTGGAACAGGTAGGCCAAACCAAATAATTAGTAAGTTCGAGTCATTGCGAATAACTTTGAAATAATAAGTGCTTATTTAGAAAGCTTTCGATTTAATTTAGATTAAATTAGAATAATTCAATATAAGTTAATATAGTGTAGAACAACTTATAAAAAAAAAAAAAAAAAAAAAACAACAGCACTTGTCATTTAGCCTCTGAAAAAGGTCCTGCTAGGACCCTGCTTCGATCCTGCTAGGATCGAAACGTCAGGCCAACTTACTTTTACACAATTTAGAATAAGTTAGAACAATTTAAAATAATAAGCAGTCACCTCTGGACAGGCACTGTGCGAAACATGCGTATGAAATATTCTGTACTGATTTAACCATGTATGATATCACCGTACCCTGCACATTGTTAAAAAATATCAATACAACTTCGCTTTAAATGACAGGCTCCTCATCAGTATTAATAAGGGGTTAATCAACGGTCTATCAGTTCGTTTATCGCAGGATAATCCATGAACGGGGCTATAACTCAATTCATGCACGAGTACATCCAGCGATAGGGTTATACTCCTTGAGTAATTGAATTAACAATCAGCTTTGAAATAATAAAAAGCCTCTAACAATTGGAATACATGAAGAAATTTACATGGCATTGTTTATCATTGTAATATCATTTTGACAACTAACGGCCAAAGCCAATAATCATGTAGTATGTATTACAAGAAATGGGGCCATCCTGAGGCCATTTGAGAAAACAAATTGATCCCTTAATGCTCATTGTGTGACACCTGACGAGGGCCAAGTATGTTTAAGTCACTTTACAAAATGATATTAACTCTGATGCAAGTTTCATCTACTTCTCCTGACTGAACATGCATTGTTCCAGAATAAGTTAGGCCTAGTTTATATTGAAATTATTGTTAAAAAACTTAAGTTGACCCAAGTTGGGTCACCAACAAGAAAACGATTGCAACGTATGTCTCACGATGAGGCACCATCACACCAAGGATGAGGTTTTCCAAACTTTACACTTGGAGTTTTCATGTTTACGAGGTTTTCAACTTTAATCAACATTGCTTTAAGTGACCTTTATAACTTCTGCAAAAAGCAATACAATTCTTGTAACAACATGGCGGTGGAATATAACTCGGAGTATGATAAT
>JAIPMN010207894.1:0-15555 GCA_020650975.1 Apostichopus californicus
CTGGCAGATTTTTTTTCACTGTTCTGGATTTTCCAATATATATATATATCAATATATTTAATATATATTTCGCTGGGGTCAACAAGCCAATAACATAAAGCATATCAACACCTCCAATATCTTTTTTGTATAATTTTGTAGAAAATGCAGTTACATCAACAGTACTTAAAAAGGAATTAAATTTATTCATATTCCACATAAGTTATATCTTCTTCTGCTATTAAACTGATTTTAAAGAAAGTATTTTGTTTTTATATATTATTGAGATGCAAAGCAATCCAATTATCTAATGAGAAATAGGAATATGTGATCTCATCTATTATTTAAATATTAGTTTGATGTGCTGAGTGTGATCTTTAACTAAATTTTTTCTTACTTTCATTTACATTTCAGCTGATTACGGCAGATTAATGGTCAATGTTGCTGAAGATCTTACTCTAGACAGCACTCTGAAATTAGCAACTCTGTTTGGTCTACCACCGGCAGAAACTGATATGTTACGCAGGGTCTCTCTGATAGAGACACCAGGAATCACTCTGATTAACTTCATGAAGACACGAAACATCATCAATATGTACGATGTCAGTAACCTACAAAAGGGTTTGGTTTATATTCAGCTAAACCGAACAAATGAATATCTCTTAGCTCCATATCAGTCTAAAGTTGATCCCTTTCAGGTTGAAGAAAACCAAGCACCAGAACTGCTTGACTGGCCTGGTAAGAATGAATAAAATGATGCAGAATACGATCAGAATACATTAAACAAACATAGTACAGTACAGTCAGGGCTTAATATGCTGCTTTCAGGCAATTTGTTATTTTAAACTATTTACTATCACTGTGTATGTATGGTAAATGTAAAAAGTGGATCTTTTGCCAAATAATTGTTGCCATTTGGTTCATTTCTTTATCGTAAAAAGATTGAAAATGCTCAAAAGTTAGGTCCCATGGGATTAGCCAATATTTCAAGGTTCCATTTAAGCCATGTGGTCACTCTCAGACACGATGCTAGAATCTTTGAATCTCCTGTTATCTGCTGCCACTCGTCAAATTCTCTAACAACTCAAAGCTTGTGTTACATATTGTATAATGGTTCCTTCAATACGTACCTTCTTCGTAAAGTAATAGCAAGGCTGCGGTATTGTTGAAAAGTATTTCATTAATGTGGCTCAGTATTGCAACTTAAAAAAAAAAAATTATATAAAGTCAAAGCTTCAGTAACTAGTGTTTGTTTTTCCATTATTTTTAGTTGAAAATCTCAAATCTGTCCCTAATGATGAATCAACTCCATCACAATGTTCTGATGAAAGAGAGGAAACAAAGGAAGATCACGACCATAGTAAGGAGAGTTTGATGGAGAGAACAGAGAGAGAAGAACTACCAAAACAAAGAAAAGATTTACAAATTCTTGAAATGAGGCAACATCACTCATACATTGAACACAGGATAAAGTATGAAGGTGGAACTATTAGCATCATGGGGGTACATCTGACTATTCCTGAAGACGCTGTATCCTTTGATCATGTAATTGCTGTTAAAGTGATCTATGATCCTGACATACACCTCCCTGGAAGTGCTCGTAGGGGCAGAATGACACCGCTACTAAAACTAGAGCCAGAAGGACTCGCCCTCAACAAGCCAGCACAGCTGACTATTCCTCACTCGGCTATTATCCCTGAGCCAGATCGACATGATGTTATTATCTTCACTGGTCTGAAAGATGAAGAACATTCACAAGAAGGTAAAGATGGTGACCAATGAACACTTTTTATGCAATTGATGAATGTACCAGGAGAAATAAAATGAGTTATATGCTGGGAATCATTTCGGTAACATATGTCTTAGTTAATAAGCTTACTGTATTTAAGATAACCAGGTAATATATTTTGTATAATATTACTTACTATAGGTGAAATAACTTGGACCGAAGAGAAATCTATTGATTGGAAGCTGTACCCAGAGAAGATCAGTCTTGATATTAACATCCTGAGCTACGTCTTTGTTAATTTAGTCAGCCAAGAAACAGAACAGAAGCATATATTCCGTATTGTTCCATTCATCGATGGGATACTTGATGCCAAAGATGATGTCTTAATAACTGTTTGTTTCTGTAAGGACAGTGATGAAGAGTACAAGGTGAGGATAATCTTCTGTTACCATGGTGATATATGTAGCAGTTTGAGGTCAATTCTGCTTTGTACTTTGTTCTGTTAGTCACATACTGGGAATCTTGCTTTCTTTCATGATTTGTATCATGAATTTTATCATGTATTACTGGCAAATTATGAAGTGATTGGTTAAGGGTGCATTTTTATTGATTCATCATAGCACATTCAAAGAAAAAACTCTATTACTTTTCAAATACAGAGTTTACACTTAATTTGCAACAAGGATTTAGAGGATCTGATGAAAACATGCAACATAAATTGGTGATTTTAGTAAGTACAGGGACAAAAGCTGCTGTTACTTGATATAGCAGTATTGATGAAGAAGAGTGAAGCACATCAAATTGCATAATTGACTGTGTTTTTTTTATGTACTTGCCCATGTTCTTATGTTTTAGTTGCTGTTAGATGACCACCAGTCCAAACTGAGTCTAGGAAACTATACAACATTTCACATTACCCGGACATTAAATGACAACAGAGATAATGCTTCTTACATCGATCTGAGGATGTCTTCGCCCGGTGATAGTTACCATCTGACGAAGGAAGAATCAACAAAGGTTTGTATTAATCACCAATGCTATTAAAGTTTGTCTTCTAACATTATATGTAAGTTGACTTGTAGTCATGGATTCAAAATGTTGTAGCGGTTAGAATATCGGCCCTATAAACACTACTTTCTGGTTAAAAAACCCAACAGGTACTAGAATCTATGCAAAACTTCTGGTGGGCAGTGTTGTTGAGCATAATCTAATTTTCGGTTCATGACTTAGGAAATAAAGTTTGGTCCTATGTTCTTTCACATGGTTTCACAAAATACTTCACCCACCATGTCTGCACTCTGGTGATGATTAATGGGATGTCTTTTATTCACCCCCCTTTGTATTTGGAGGTAGTGTTCAGATGCCGTGGCTGTGGCTGCCCTGTGAGCAGGAATGATTAAGACAATTACATGCCTGCCTCGTAAATTCTTTGAACACTCTTCAAAAACAGAAGGATTGATATAAGCCGGTATTCATCTTAAATCACATTGATATCCATGGCTCGACTATGTTTCTGTAGGGTTCCTACCCCATGTGACAAAATTAACCTAAAATGTTGTTATGGAATTCTTCATTACAATATAAAGTAGAATCTTCACCAGCTGCCGATGAAATGTAAGGATTTGTATTTGGGCACACATCTTGGTTCCTTACCAACTTTTCCTTAATTCTTATACCTTATATGTGGCATTGTTTCTTTGCATACATAACAAGCATTTTCATCCTCAGTATATTGATCTTCAATATCTTTTATCTATTAGCATGTAGACATTGATCACCTCTGTGCTGCCAGTAGAGTCTCTCATCAGTTCAGACTGAACAGAAACAACGATGGAGACACTGACATGGTTGATGTGAAGTTAAAAGTATCACAACATGAAAAGAACCAGACAGCCCTTATCCTCCAATCAAAGGTGAGTTATGTCTGCTGATTGTCTTCCATCTGTGTTTTCATATGTCTCTTCATTACATGACATTAAGCGGCATCTTCTCTCTTCTGATCAATTATTTTTTTATTCATGTCCCGTCTGTTGATAGTCTTGCAGCTGTTTACAGGGTGATTGAATAATATCAGTGCTGTGACTGAATTATAGTTATTCGTTGGCATTTTCTTTCATAGATCCTTTTCATTGTAATATTGATGGTGGATAACAATTGAATTTAATTGAATTATAGTAGCCTGTTATTCAGGGTTTTTTTTTCAGTCTTTCCAGTGACCCTGGTGTAGGCCTACCTAAGTTTCTTATTTTGATCCTGTTGACCACTTTGTCTGACACTTTGGTATTGCTTTATAATAAATCAGTAACTCAAAATGCAGTGAAATGCTGAAAAGTATGAATTATTCTACACACAGGTCAACAGCTATTGGATATTTTGTTTTATTTGGCATCTTAAGTACCAATTAAATACTCCATAAATGATAGGTATGTTGTCATCAACATTCCTTTCCTTGGGATTTCATATATTTATTATGTGGTATTTTATTTCTGTTTCAGCTCTTTGTTTCTACATTACGTTCATACTTTAAACCTAGTCATTCACAGGGTTGTGATAGATTGTCTGCACTATTGTATGTTAGACTTTCTGACATTTAAAGTTTCTATATATTCATATATGTTTTTGGTTTTCCTCCAGGTGAAAAACATTCTCTTATCTCCAGAAAGCCAGGAAATTCTTTTCAGGGAACTGCATCCAGGTGAGTTTTTAAGTGGAAGTTGAACAAATGGTTGGACATGGCTAGTTTTAAAAGTCCACCCTGGCCTGCATCTAAGTGAAGTTAGAAAAAAAAGAATGCTCTTCATGTTATCCTATACATACACCAGGTAAGTGTGTATTAGTGAAGATGAAAGAGTAAGCACATATAGAGTACATGGACCCAGGTGAGTGTCTGAGTAGAGGTGAAAAAGTAATAACATTTGGTTGTAGAAGTAGACACACCTGAGTGTTACTTATATAACCTTAGTTTATTTCGAAATATGTGATCAACATAAACACTTATCATGGAGAGAAATTCAGTCTTGCTGCTGAACCCAAAAAATATCTAACTTCTATTTACACGCTTCATCTTCAGTTAGTATGCTCACTTCCTACTTTGTAGCAAAAAGCAACCTTGAAGGTGAAGCTGGATACAAGACTAGAATTTATGCACAAGACAAGGGCTTAAAGTTGCAGAGTTGCATGCAGGTTGTTGGCAGTAAACTTAACCATTTATTGTGTGCACCAACCATTGACTCGCACACCAACATTTTTCCAGCAGGTTGCATTCTTGTGGACCAGTTGTATACTATAATATGCACCTTAGTTGTGAACGTTGCTTTTTGTTCCAAACTGGCACACGCTTAGCATGTGGTTCAGGCCCTCTAATCTGTACATGTGCTATACTTTTTTCGATTGTAAAGTAGATGTTGTTGTTCTCACTTTCAGACTTACACAAATATGAAAAGTTGAGAGGAGACATTGCAAAGCTTCTAGATAAACAACATTGTCAAAAGCTAGGCGTGTATTTTGAGCTCAAGCCAGCAGAAAATGACACAATTCAGACAGCAGCAGAATCTGGAAAGATGCTGATGAAAATATTGGATGAAAGAGAGCTCATCATGCCAGACAGAATGATTGGAATGTATGAAGGATTGAAAGCTATTCACTTTAATAAGGTGGCAAGACTGGTGCTGGAGTACATTGGTACATCACAGGAGAAGAATGGAAAGGAAAACGAAGGAGATAAAGATGATAAGAAAATGGTTTGTACTTTGCAAAAACTTGTTGAGACTTGAAAGTTTATCTTCAAGGAACACAAGGATCAATTTGCATAAAATCAAGATCTTAGAATGTATTAGTACTGTACTTTCTAATATTTAAAGTATCCTTTTTGCTGTCATGCAAGTCACATAACAGAAGAAGGAATTTTACTTTTCCATTACTAATAAGTCCTCCTTTTACTAATCGTAACAAAATAACAAACATTCAACCGTTATTTTATGCTTTAGTACTCAAAAGTTGGGTTTGTAGAGATCAGGTGCACAGGAAGTGTTTTTAGACTATCCAAATGCAGAAGAGAGTTGTCTATCTTCATGAAAGTTTGATAAAAAGTATGAATTGTATAAACAATTTGTAATATTTCAACATTATTTCAGGTAAAATTTCCAGAGAAACAGGAAATCCCTTCTAAAAAGGAACCAAAGTTGTCAGTAAATTTCAAAATTTTAATAGAGGAGGGATACAAGAGACTGGATGTCCAAAGGGCCTTGAAATTGTCTCATGGAAAACTGGACTTGGGAAGACGGCTGTTGCTGCTTGCTAAGGAAGAGCATGGTAAAGTACACTACAGTTTTAGCAACATATGTGTTACTTTTCTATTCGCTGCTTATATATTTATTCTCATTTATATATGACATACTAGGATCATTACAGTTGTTTCATGCAACCCTTATGTTTCAGTATTTACCAAAATGAATGATTTACCTTTATTTTCAGTATGAATATATCATTTGCCTCCATAATAGCTTCAGGCATGTCAATGGTATACCCTGCATACTTATTATTGTTTCTGTACATTAAACCTGTCATTAATTGTTTCGTGTTTAATTCAATGATGCTAACATTTCTTGCAGATAGTTGATTACAGGTCTTACTCTCTCTTTCTCATATCAAATCTGTATTTGATTCTCCAATTTATTCATTTTCTTGAATTATCTACAAATAGCCTAAAGTAGGAATATGAAAACATCAGTTTTTTGTTACAGAGGTTATTTTCATATTGTGGATTAGAAACAGTTTGCATTAACACATGTTTCATGAAAGTGACACAATATTTTCCTTTCACATGAAATATATCACTTTTCTCCTCCAGAGAGACTTCCTTTGTTCCCAGGGTCCAATCTTTATAAAGAACAATACTTTGATCAGCACGGAGGAGAGATGGTTATCGCAGGTGTCATTCTGCGTGTACCAGCTGGTGCACTACGCACTGGAAGGATTGTTAGTCTGTGGGTTTCTACTGACCCTGCCATTAAAGGACCTATCTCAAACGACAGTCTAAGGTTGACCCCCTTTGTGAAATTTGGTCCAGACAGCCTTACTTTACACAAGCCTGTCACCTTGATTATTCCACACTGTGCTTTTACTCCAGCTGACCAGATGGGTATCGATGTGTACTCTGGTGTATTACAAACAGGTGTGTTTCTTTTGCATTGTGTTTTATTACTCAACTGATCAATAGTTACTTAAATGAGTTGTATCAACAGAGGTATGTACCTGAGTTACTGTCTTTGTATGTCACCCTATTGGCTTGTAAACATGATGAGCCCAAAGTGCATAATGGTGTAACATGGTACTTGGTGTGCAGTTCCATATTACATGTGTACAAGAATCCTCCTTATAGTTAACTCAATGACTCAAAATAGTTTCCATGAATTTCATATGTATTAGGGTGTAGATGCAGACACAGATGTTAAACCTTCAGTTTCTAAACAGAATTCCATAAGTAGTAGATTTTTGTAGTAAAAAAGTTTAATTTTTTAAGTTCTTAGGTATTGTATTGGAAAAATTAATAAAACCCTCATGAAATGCCCACTGTTGCTGATAATGTCGGTTTTTGCTATTTCTTGGTAAATGTTGATATACAGTAGGTAGGAAAATGGGGGAAACATAAAAATAGTAACAGTTAAGTTTGAAGGAAAATCCGAGAAACCAATTTACAGTTGATATTTGAATGTACCCTTACTAAATTTATGGAATTTGTATTTCGCTCTTAAAATGAAAGTTGTCAACAAAACTTATATTAATTGATATGTCCTGTACGACTTTTTGTATGTTTTTTCATTTGCACTTACCAAACTATATAAAATTCCATTTTTCTTTTATATCCTATCTTTAGGCATAATATAGTAATAATCCGATCCAACAGTTGCTTCACAATGTCTTCCATATTAATTAATGTCCCGTAAGACATATTTCATTCGTACAGGACATTTTTTACGGGACATACCTTTCTGTACCAGAACTCTAGGTGAATTTTGGACTGTTAAGTTTACAAACCAGGACTGTAGATGATGTATGTATGTCATAAAATGTTTAATCCTGAAAGTTCAATGAACTCTAAAACTCTTATGTTACATGTACAGTAATTCATTAATTTACTGCTGAACAAATATAAAAATATTTCTCAGTTAATCAACATTGTCATGTGATTATTATTCATTAATAACAATGTAAAGGGATTGTTGGTGGTATAGCTGATGTGTTTGCTCCAAATTCGCAAAGAAAATGTCCATTTGCTCATTTATCTATTTGTCTATATTTCACAGAGGAAGACTGTGTTTCTGGATATTGAAACATTTTGAAATAAAACTTGTATACTGTAAAATCCTTATCAGTGAATTTATTGGTTCATGCCCACAAGCAAGAGCTACATATAAGAGCTGGAAATCTCTGTTCTTTTCTAGCTCTCACTTAATTCTTAGACAAATGTAACTTACTTGCTCTACATTAATCTGATAGGCATGTGGGATTTTGAGCAATTTGTATGGCAAGGAATCACAAAGCCAACAGGCTTTCTGGTGATGGCAAGGAATCACAAGACAAACAATCTCTCTGTTTTGTTTCTCAATGAACCCTTCTCATTAGTATCTTGACCTGATGACCTCAATCATTTTTTCCATCTTTACGGAGAAATAAACATGATTACTTAAGGGGGGCAAAAGCTCTTCAAGCTATGGCATGGCTGTAGTTAGCAACACAATTTATCTGGCAACTTTGCAATCATACATAAAAACAAGATATTTGATGTTATTAGTATGCGGGTTGCATTATCTCCCACAAGACTGTCCCTTTAAAATCATCTGTGGTATATTTTAAGATTGATGTTTTAATCTTTCACCATGTAATATATATTTAACTAACAAAAATGTTTTCTAAATTCTCTTCAGATAAATCTGTCAAATGGAGCTTAGAAAGGAAACACATCAGCTGCTCAATGAATAGTCAACACTTTGCAGTTGAAGCTGAGAAACCCTGTCTCATTGGTCTTCACGTCCCTTTCATACCCAAGAGTTTGAAGCGTGTCTGTGTCTTACCGATTGTAAACAGAGTTTCTGAATCTGGGGATCAATTGACAATTCATCTTTGGTTTCATAATGATGACTCACTGGAACATAAAGTAAGTAGTAGATGTTTTCAGCTCAGGTCTACCGGTGTTGTGGCCGAGTGGATAAAGGCGGTATGATTTGAAGCAATGAGACTTAGCAACCGGGAGGTTCGGGGGTTTGATCTACGGCCGGGTCATAGGAAGGTCGGTTTTTCGTCCAAGAGCAATCTACTGTTTTTCCATCTGAAATGACTTTCTAAATTGAAAAGATCCCAAATTTGAGTTAAAATGTTGAATTGGAAGCCACCCGATGTGTAAGTTGTAATCCATAAGCCCTTGCGGGTTTCTCTCACATTCGTGGTCGCTTTAAGCAACATAAAAATAACTGCCTGATTATTATTATTATCATTACAAGTAATATCACAGATTCCAGTTATCTGCTTTAATTCCAACTTACTTGAGGTCAACGTTACTTGGAATGATAGAGTTTCAACTTGATGCCCAACAGGCACTAAACTCTTGAAAGTCAAATATTGTCAAGTGAAGGGTCATGTGAGATTAGATGGTTCAATATCTCTCTGTGGTTATTGGTGGTTGAAAATAAACTTTGTAGTGGACAAAAACACACTGACCAGATGTCCTATAACAAAGTGAATGTTCAATATGTTTTTTGTCTGTGGTCATTGACAACTGACAACAATTGTTGTAACAGACACCTTTGTAAACACACCTTGACCAGGTGTCCAATAATAATAGTATGATAGTAATAATGCATAATAGTATAATAATAATAACAACAGGTACCTGATTTCAGGTTATATTCCCCTCATTCAGTAAGGATTCAAGTTACAGTCTTGTGGATGTCCAACAGAGCTCAGACTGATGGATAACATAATTAATTGGCATAATTAATTGGTCTAGTTAATCAACTAGATAAGAGATTGGACAGAAAATCTGTACAGAGAGTTAGACATTATTGCACTCCATGTGTCAGATATTTATAGTACTGTAGCTGCTTGTTTCACCAATAATGGCCAAAACAGTTAATGAGAGGGTTCTACCAGTGAGCTGTTATTGCTTCATGGTCATACATGGGACAACTAGGCAGTTTTTACATTGATAGTATTGCTTAAATAAATATTAATAATAATGTAATATTAATTTGTTTCATTTCTAATTTAACAGAGCCTTATCAATGAAGAAATCTATCAGCAGAAGGGATCCATAATTCATGATCCTGTGTCTGTTCAACTCAATTCTATGACTTCAACTTTACATGTTAGCGCTAACTCCAGTACCTTACAGTGTAACCCAAGTAAAGTGGTTAGTAATGTTTGTCTTATTGTGATGTCTTATTTATTTATTGGCAACATGTAAAGAAAGCAGGTAATTCCTGTTCCACATGTAATTTTCATTTGTTGAAAAAAATAGTTTTATGCATCTGTTGAGTGGTATGTTATAGTGCTACCATATGTTATATTGGAAACTGTTGTTTATTATCATACTTTAATTACAAATAAACATTTCCTATGTTATATTGATACTGTTTCTTTCCTCAATTTGTAAAAATACTCAATGAGAGTATCAATGTACCGTAAAAGTTACGTCACATTTTTACATTTTTACATCTGGGTGAAGAGGTGCTGTTTAGATCAAGTGCCTTGCAGGACTGGAACCTTTAATCATTAGATTGGCAGCACATTAACTTGAACCACTTCACTATTAACTTAAATGCTTTAATGTCTAAAATGTATAATATAATAATTAAAGACCTTCTGATTATTCTTCCCCAAAGGATGTTGCTATGGAAATCTTATGGTTCAAGAACAGACACAAAGTAGAATTCCATCTTCAGAATAAAGAGATCAAAGATACTGTTAATCTGGAAATAGAAGCAAGATATGGGCTGTTAAGGAGGAATCTTTTCCAGCTTAGTATTCAGTTGCAGGTAACTAGATTTGACTTAATGTAACAGAAAGAAGATTTGAATATGAGTAGTTTACATATTCACTTTGAAATTATCTTAGCTACTGCAACTCCTTTTATATTTGCCTTGTTTGATGATTGTTTACCTTACTTGGTTACGATGTCGAAGGCTCAGTAACCTTTGACATCGTGCTGACATGCGTGTGGATGTGACGAATAGCTTGTAAACACGATCTCAACAACCGCAAGATGAGTCAATGTCATGCTTTGTAGGTAGATGCCTTATGATAATTTAGATGTGACGTAGTGTGGGTGGTTCCCATCTCATGCAGAAAAAAATGGGTGGGTGGGCCTTAACATGAACATTTGAAAATGACAATGTGTCTTCAACCATATGTCCGATTTAGATCATACATGGTATGGTTTGGTAACTACGTAGAAAGTACACGTTTATTTTTGCAACAACAACTTTTATCTCATAAATATTAATGACAGGATGGGGTTTGATGGGAAATATGGAGAACGGCTTTATAGAAGCACGATGCCTCAACAACAATAAGTTGAATTATTGTCATACTTGGTAGGTAGATGACCCATGATTGGGCGGGGCTTAACAGAGAGAGAATAGTTAAAAATTTCAATATCTCTGCAATACTATTTCCGATTTAGTTTATACTTGATATACTGATGTAACTACATAGTATGTGCATGTTCTTTGCAAAACAAGTTTACCTTTAATGAATATTTATGGGTGGGTGGGGCGTAATGGTTAGAGATATGATGAGGAGGTATGCCTGATTGATCTTGGCTTCTCATCTAATGACAAGAGCCAAATGTTCCATGGTTTCCATTATTGGTATATTAGGTTTGTCACACTATACATTAATTAGATGTCTCTGAAATAGTATGTCTAATTAGCTTCACACATATACTTGGATAATACAATATAGATACATGCTTATGAGATCATAAATTTGATCTCATTAATATTCATGCTTGTCTCTGTTTTTATAATATGGCTCAACATGATAACTGATTCGCGGTACCTTCCTAAAAATGTTGTGTTATTAGTTAACAAAATTCCTCTCCATTTTCCTTTGCACAAGTTCATGAATATTAACATGTATGGCTTACCACACTATGTGTATGCTTAGGCATCGGAACCACTACAAGTCTTCATAATCTGGTTTCGTTTCTGTTGGAATCTCTACTCTGTCAGCCTAAATTGATGAACTGATTTTTATTATAAAGCTCTGAACTATAACTTTACAATGCCGGAAAAATCTTATGACAAGCCGTCTTCATATCAGAAATGTATAGAAAATATACTGCATAAACAGTATGTCATCATTAGCATATCTTAAAATTATTAGTTAAGCCCCTTTTTGCACTCTTATGCACTCTTAATTGATAGAGGTGAAATATCTGTAAACTAGCTTTCTAGGAGAATCATAAAGCTTTCCTCTGTTTCCTCGTTACAGATTGAAAATTTACGACACACTGACCAAATCACATCTCCATTCCAGCTCGTCCTACTTGAATGTGAGTAATTATCTACTTTAGCATGCTCGTGCAGCTGAAGATGTTCCATTACCATATTCTACTCACTACAAGATTTGTAAACTAGAAAATGTTCTTAAATATCATATGTTGCAAATAGCTGATAGTTATAGTCCACCAATTGACATAGCAACTGCAGCCTGGACTCTTCTATGCAAAGTAGGATTAGGTGTACACATCTGATATGAAAGGATTGTAGTCCTAAATTATGTCAAGTTTTGGTGTGGGCTTTGGTGTTAAACATCTGTTTTGACACTTCAGCAACAAACTGAAATACTGAGTATTGATACTGTATTCACGTCTCATTGCAATGGAAAATAAAAAATAATGAAATTCAACCCCCTGCTTGAATTATGTATTTAAATATTTTTCAACCTTACAGCCATCATCAAATCTTTTGATCAGCTAAAGCAGCACTTATCAGTACATCTTGATGTAGACCAATCTACCCTGCTGGCAAATATTTTCCAAATTCCTGAGGAAGGAATTACTGATATCAAGAAGCACAAAACACCAGGAACTCTGTTGTTAGAGAAGCTGACGAAAAGTTCACTGATATCTCCCACAAACATCACAAAATTGGAAAATGCCTTAACAGAACAAGGAAATGAAAATTGTGCAAAGCTTGTCAGAGAATTCAGAAGTAAAAATCATGTAGTTCAAGCAACAATGTGCCCAGAATAATGACTGAAATAATATTGTGGGTTATTGTAAGCAAATAATGATGAATACAAACATCATATCACCAGTGGTGCTGTACCCAGGAATGTATTCACTTGAGAGCGGGTAAGGAAGTTGGTGAGACATTTTTGTACAAACAGTTATTTACAGTGAGAGCTTATAACAACAGGACTATAAGTATAATTACACATGTAGGAGTTACATGAAATATTCTCCTCCCTGTCTTACATGGTTATGTATGTATATAAGTCTCTATGTGACTATGTCCATATTGGTATACTTGCCTTTTAGGTAAACAATTACAAGTAACATATGCAGTCATGTCAACATATGTGCGTGTATGTCGCCCTAGTTTGTCAACATTACATCTCAACAGCAGTATTAACGTTGACAGACCTGATACTATGGATGTATAGCTTCCCTATGTGAGTACAAAGTTGTGGTTGTTTTGATGGCACTCAAAGATCATGTTAGTTCAGCAGATGGCAAAATGTGAAATGGCTCAAGTTCTATATCAGAACAATAGTAACTTTGACAGAGTTTTTATATGAAAGGTGCAGTGTTCTTAGAACCTCCAACAGTTTTGTTTTATGAAGGTCAATGTCAGTTGAGGTCAACATATGTTGAAACCTAGCAAATTTTGTTAAAATGGTGTCTTAAGAAGTGCAAAAGTGTTCAATCTTCTAGACACCTTTTGCAAATTTCTTTGCCATTTGATAATGTGGATAACATTTGAGTGATGTGTCAGTTTGTAGATCAACCTGTTACTTTAAGATGATGTTTAGTAAATTCCCATCAAGATTGGCTAAGTCTAAGGTATATTCTGGTGGCTCAAAACAATTCTTGGAAATTGACTGCTTCCTTTGGTCAAACCACATCCTCATAACGTTTTTTGTTTGTGTGGAAAGATATGAATTTGTCAAATTTGATCATAGGAACTTGTGAATGCATTTGGAATTAACAGAATGCATGTCATCATGGCAATTGAGCTAAAACTGTTTTAGTTTTGTCTTCATAGTATCTAATTCATGTATGCAAAGAAGTATAATAAAGTTAAGGTAAAGCTGAGAGCTGATGAACTATCTGGCTTTTCAAAGAAATGTACATATTCACTTTATTTTATTGACAATACAGATGTAAACTCAGTAATCATTGATTATTCCTATAGAGTTGTTATTACCTGTAAGTTGAGGGTGATGGGAGGGGGACTTTATCAATTACAAATGTATCTCTGGATAACATGGAGGCAACAGATTCAGAATACATTACAACAGACCTCTCAATACTCATTAAAGTACAGAAATCATATGGTTCTCATGAAGACCTGGATTATAGCTTTTACTTTGGCAAACCCTTTTGTTCATAACCCTTTTCCCTTGCGTACGTTTATACCCTTTGTGGAAACAGAATGGTTTGTTGTATTCCTATAGACAGGCTAGCAAACATTAACTCCTAAACATGTATCAAGTAACTCTTCTATTCATTTAGTACATTTAGTAAACCCCAACCAACACCGACCCAAAAGCCAAAGCGAAATAAAACCTGAGGCTCTATTACCCATGGAAACTCACCACTATCGGGGCGTTTTTTAGCATTTTTAGCATTCAAACTAGTGGGTCATTGTAACTTCCCCTGATATTTCCACTTCCTAAAGTAGGCCTACGATAATGTGAACACATGTACAGTGTGCGCTATTTCAGTTAGTTTTACCGAAATGTTCATATCATGCCTTCTGATTTCGTTAGTAGTATGCAACCTCAAGATTCTAGGCACGTATTTTAGGAATGGCGTTCAAAAAGAACACGAGGTTTGTTTTAACCCCTCATCACGTACATGCACGATCGAGGATGCGATGGCCGTGTGTTTGTTTTGGTTTTCACGTGATAGTTTTGTTAGAAAACCAATAAACGTAGAGATCTCATAAGACTTAACGTCTAATTTGAAAATACGGTTCATAAATACATTTATCGAGTCTATATGTTTTATGTAGGCCTATCAGTTTCATTGATAGCTCCTATATCAGTGCCCAATTTTTTTATCTCGGAATATTAAGGCCCAGTCCCCTACACGGCCCACCCACTCAGCTAATTTGCCACCCCCCCCCCCTAGTAGGTTCCTTTTTGCTATGTAACACAAATGATGATAACACAAACCTAACAATAAATGTACACCTAAATTCACCATATGCCTTTCCCTCAGCATATAAGCCTAAATCATATACGGCTACCACTAAGATGCCCTAGGGTGCTATTATATCTTCAATTACCTGTGTAAAACAATGAATTAAGAAAAGCTTATAAAGTAACGTAACGTCCTTTTTTTCCCCTACAAAGTGACTTTACCGAATAAAATGTTCTAATTACCCTCTTTGTTTCGATGATAATCGTAACCTATGTAGTCATGCAGGCGGATGAGTGTGCGTATGCATGTATGTGTGTCAGTGTGACGCCTTGCTTGTAAACGCGATATCTCAAGACGGAAAGATTGGACCAATCTCATATTTCGTGTGTAGGAGTACAGGCGCGGATCCAGGGGGGGTCCAGGGGGTCCGGACCCCCCCTGCTCTTGGCCCAAAAAAAAAAAAAAAGAGAAAAAA
>JAIPMN010207903.1:0-22162 GCA_020650975.1 Apostichopus californicus
GGAAGTTCTTGCTCTGGACTTTCGAAAGTAGTTTGACTTTCTTCAGTGTAGTGTTTAAGTGAACGGAAAATACCTTGCTAAAAGTAGATTGCTATGTTCGTATACACGTCCCCGCTGAAAACCCCCCAATAATCTGAAATCCCCTCCCCCCCCCCAAAAAAAGATGATTTCATCAAGGGGGGATTTTCCCCCTGATTTTGTAAGCATTAGCTACTTAGTAGTTAGACACTGACAGCATGTTCTGTTTTCTGTAAATCCGATCAAAATGCAATTGTAAAAGAAAATCTGTCATTTCAGTCATAGTTCCGTAAGAAATGTTAATTTGAAACAAGTAATTACCATGAACTTTTATGTGATATAGAAAATTGTAGGTGTCCAAGTCGGATCGAAACCTTGATGTATACTGCATCGAGAAAAATCCCGTACATATTGTACATAGTTATGTTTATCCAGCTCACACACTAAAATACATTTGTGTCGCGGAAGTTCTTGCTCTGGACTTTCGAAAGTAGTTTGACTTTCTTCAGTGTAGTGTTTAAGTGAACGGAAAATACCTTGCTAAAAGTAGATTGCTATGTTCGTATACACGTGCGTAGTACTTGTACTGTATGCATTGGGGCGTGTTTGGTGCCAGTGATAGAATTGTATAGCTCAATAGTGATGCAAGAAATAACGTGAGTAGTAAATTGCGGACATAACAATGAAAATTTTGTATCGTTACGTAAAGTCACAGCGCGATGTTTTAACGTTCAAATAAACCTTTTTTTATTACAGTTATAGCTATGCGACCATTCTTGTGTGGGGACGGTAGTCAAAATAATGAGGCATGTCGGCGGTCACGTACATAGGGCACCACGGTCATCGTGGCCGTGAATTTTGACTTTTTTAGGGCACCCACGGCCATTATTAAATTTTAGGCGGACATGTCCGCCGTGTCCGAGGGTTAATCGCATCCCAGAGAGTACACAATGATAAGCTATGAAACGTTAGCCAAACTGTCACAAAAACGTTGCGAGTGGAGTTTACAACTTGGCGAGTTGAATATTGGTAGTGGTCGCCAATTGGCAAGTGGTTTGAAAACAATTTGTCGCACCCTGATGAGTTATTATAATTTGCCCATCAAGTTGTGGTGCTTCACCATATTTCACCTCCAATGACCCCTGTTCACCAACCTCCATGTGACCTCAACATTTCCCGGTAAGTATCACAAACACACATCCAAATATGATCTCAATTGAAGTTTCCCCATCAAGTTATGGTGTTTGTTCTCTTGTTTGACCTCAAATGACCCCTTTTGACCTCCATGTGACCTTAACATTTTCGACTAGGTATGATAAATACACACACCAACTATGAGCTTAATTGAAGTTTTCCCCCATCAAGTTCTGGTGTTTGTCCTCATATTTGAGCTCACATGACCTCCATGTGACCTCAACATTTTCGATTAGGTATCATAAACAGACACACCAACTATGAGCTGAATAGTTTCCCCCATTTTAGATCAAGTTACGGTGTTTCCCTCATATTTTAGATAATTCAACCTCACATGACCTCCGCCGACCTCCACCTGACCTGTACATTTCGACTGGGTATTGTAAACACACATGCCAACTATGAGCTCAATTGAGTTACAGTGTTTTTACTGTTTTTTTCTTATATTTTACCTAAAATTACCCCTTGTTGTCCTCCCTGTGACATCAACTTTTTGGATTAAGTACGATCAACACACATACCAAGTATGAGCCCAACGAATTTTCTCCAATCAAGTTACTAAATTACTAATTGACCTCTGTTGACCCGACGCGACCTTTGCCCTCTACCAAAAACAATAACCTTCTCACCATGATACATCTGTACACCAACTATGACAATCATCCAGCATTTCATTATTCAGTTACAGAAAGAGAATCAGAGCGTTATACACACACACATTACACAAAAGCCAACTGCAAAGGTTCCTTTTGAAGGAACCCAAAATTGGGCTGTCACGATTCATGAACAATTGTGAAAATCGCGATACTAGTTTCCCCACGATTCGATAGTGTTATTCTTTAAGTATTGCGAGACCCCCTCCAAAAAATGTATGTAGTGTTCTAGCAAAACATAAAGTAGCAGGGAGTCTGGGAAGATATTTTTGCGCATGCCAAGTAGCCTACATGGACTAGCTTGTACATCAATATTGCCTCAAATACAAGGCTATATGAAAATTGCCTTCTCCCTGTGTCAGGGAAATTTGTAGACTTTTTTTTTGCAAGGAACATAGGCTACATGAACTACAGGGCATACAGTACCTTTATTTTGTTAATATATAAGTTTATGTTCCACATGCCCTCGCCTTTCTGGGAAATTCAACCACTTTGTGCACAATCAATAGGCTAACATGAACTATATGTAAGCTAGTGTAATACTATGAAAATTGTCCCTCCCTCAGTGTCCGGAAATTCTACCAGTGCGCTCAAAGTACATGAACAACAGATAGGCATATACAGAACATGCACTGTGCCAAACAGCCTATACAGTAGTACAGAAACGGTCCCTCTTCCCTGTCACCCTCCCTCCAGCTTTCCTTGTGAGGTAGATCCTGGGTTGTATCATGTTTTTACCTACCCTGTATTCATCATTATTATCTGTGGATATTCAGGGGGACAATTGGCGTCTGTATGACGACATCCTCCACTGAGGGGGGGGGGGGGAGTTGCACAGGCTCAGGGGGGGGGGGGGAGTTGCACAGGCTCATAAGCATGGGGTTGGTAAATTGTAATGAAGACCCATATGTAGGTTACTGTACAGCAATTTCAGCTGAGTTTGGCTGAGTCAACTGAGTTGCCCTGTGCCGATAATGCTCACTACGCCACTGATTCAAGCTCATGATATTGTAGGGTTCATGTAAAACCCAGTCTCTTCTCCGTCTGACCCCCCCCCCCTTTCCCCATCCCAGTTTTCGCGATAATGTACACATGTAGCAGGCATCAAAAGAATAGGCCATTTCCCCCGTTTATAGACATACATGTATGGCAGTTAAGGGTTAGCGCTACAAGGGGTGTTGGGGTCATAGACACCATTTTGGAAGGGTTGGACCCCAAAGTTTAGATTTGTTTGCACCTAAGGGGTCCAAAAACGACGAAAATAACACTCTTTTCACGGTGTTTTGCTGATTTATGCATTAAAATTTATTGCATCATTGGACCCAAAATTTCACAGCCAGCGCTAGTTATGATGGCTCATTATATAATCAGGAAATAATATATAATACCTGCATATTTAACACAGAGTCTTATTCAGGGCTAATAAAAGCTCCACGTATGAAATTCAAATTCTGTCATCACTAGCCTAAAGCAGAACCAGTGGTGTCCCCAATGCAGGGGTGTAGCTAGAAAAGTTCTGTGGGGGGGGGGCACATTTTCAGGGGGCAACATTTAAATGATAGGCCTAATCCGTCATTGATATTTGCACATTTAACGTATTTCCTCCCAAAATGGGGGGGGGGGGGCTGACGTGGCCCTCCTGGCTGTGCCACTGCGCAAAGGGATGGGAGGCTCGCATGGGAAAGGGAGGGGGATTCTTCCCCCTACAAAAATGTGTGCCCTTTCAAATGAAATTTGTTTCAGTAACAAAAATACACTACTTTGCTTACACTCTCATGCACGAAGCTTTCACCATCAATGATCGACAGCTGAGATAGCCCATACAAATTTTCTCATGGTTCATGTACATGTCATCTGCAGTGCCACCCTGTGATGTCATGGTGCCCCTCTCAGTGCCCCCTCAGCTGAACTCTTTAGCCATGGCGTAGAACCATTCGTTCGTAACAAACAGTTATCAACAAATAATAATTCCTTTGGTTCAACCATATGGTAATTTGGTCTCGAAAGGTTAAGGAAACATGTAATTGTTTCGTGAATTACCAATTTTCAGCGAAAAACGCTACATTACACTAAAAACGCTAGAACCCAAGAAAAGTGGGGGTAAAAACCCTCTTAGATCTAGTGTCAAAACACTAACGCTAGTCACCCTGGTGGTTACGATCTTGACGATGTTGATGAATTATTCTCTAACGCTAACGCAGATAACGTCCACTTTAATGTGGCCTGTATAGCTTCAATGATCCCATTTGGAATTGCTTGTATTGAAAATCCAAAACCATTCTGCATTGCAACCGTGTACAATGTTATGTCAGGTATTTCTCTATTTTATCAGGTCGAGGACTCTTTACACAGAAGCAAATTCAACGTGGCGATTTTATTGTAGAGTTTGCTGGGAAAGTCTGTTCACAGGATGATGGAGAACTCACAGATGATCAGACTTACATCTTTTATTTTCGTTTTGGAAAAACTAAACTTTGGTGAGTTAATAAGAATAAATAGAAATGGCTAACTGAATCTAAACTGAATACAGTATTTGTGTTAATTTTAGACTAAAGAATGTGAGGGCCTTGACTTTGTCTATCACAACTCAAGACTTCTTCTGGTTTTCTAAAGGAAAGCTTTTTGTCATTTTTCTAAGCATCAGGGGGATGTTTAGCAACTCTTTCTATTATTGATTCCTTGGCGTCAGAGATGCTACAGTAGTTGGGCAATTGTAAAATATGGATTGAATCTTGTACAGTGTACGTTACAAACTTAAAAGAACGTTTTAACAAAGTTTGCTCCGACCTTTTTTGACTGACCTTGAAATTTTGGTAACAAATATTCAGCATCTCCCCCCCCCCCACACACACGCATACATGTACAGGCTCCCAAATGGGCACAACTGTTCAACAAAGGAGAATTGGGGACATGATGATTTGACTTTGTACTTCCTACAGCTTGCGTAAAATAGCTCTTAAACAATATTAAAGGTTCCAGCTTAACACTAAAATATCTTTCTTGTCCATTTTCTATGAATTATTGAACTTGGTTCTACACATACCATGTGGGGACACACTGTGTCACCTAACTGGGGACTTGGTGTGTCACGTAACTGGGGACTTGGTGTGTCACCTAACTGGGGACTTGGTGTGTCACGTAACTGGGGACTTGGTGTGTCACGTAACTGGGGACTTGGTGTGTCACCTAACTGGGGACTTGGTGTGTCACCTAACTGGGGACTTGGTGTGTCACCTAACTGGGGACTTGGTGTGTCACCTAACTGGGGACTTGGTGTGTCAACGAATTGGGGATTTGGTGTGTGAACGAATTGGGGACTTTCATTAACTGGAGAAACCCAGTGTCAACTAGTTGGGAACACACTGTATCAACCGGCTGGGGAGACACTGGTGGCTCAACTGCAGTGGGGACAAACTTTCCTTGTGTCATGCAAGGGAAACAACTTGAAACAAACTGTGTAACATGTCAAAGCATCACCACACCAAAATCAAAGGTGACTCAAAAATGGGCCAAATTCTTTGATTCAATGATAAAATTCTATTATTGCTATGAAGTAGTTTGTTACACCAAAACATCCAATGTCTTTGCCAATTTAACACCTCATCTTTCATATTTCCATGTGTGGATTAAAGCAAGAAGATCCAAGGGTTTGTAGTGCATCCATTGAACACATTGAATAGTAAAAAGTAGCAGTATATACACAGTGCATGATGCACAATAAAACTTTATTAACTGAAACTTTCCAAAAAAGTGCATTGTACAGTTTTCAGGAATTCCTGAAACAAAATGTTTTCACTGATTGCTTTTATGTCTGTTTGCCAGGTAAAATTCAGTTTGCAGACTTTTCACTATTAGAATAGCATAGTTAAACTGATGCTGTACAGTACCAGTATTTGTACTATATGTCTGCAAATGGAAGGGTGGGCAGTGGTACAGTACTTTAATTTCAGTCTAGAAGTAAAACAATTTGATATGAAACATACAGAAGCATTAAAACTGCCTGTGAAAAAAATAATGCTCAAAAATACTTAAGCCGTGTACCCCTACATTAAAGATCCCAAGCAAAACTGTTTTGTAAAACAGTTATATCATTTCCATGACAGACTAGAAAGTCTGTGGCATTTGTTCCTGAGCTCCTTTTGCATGAACGACAACAATGAATCCCTCTAACAATTCAACAAACATGAATTTAACAAACTAGTAATATATCAACACAGTAAAGTGTGACCAATTCGAATACCGCTTTTTGTTAGCCCTTCCAGAGTGATTTCTTATGAAGTCTTTAATATTGGTCCACATCCGTCCATCAAAACAACTGTACTTTTCCATCACCCTATCGATAGCTGTCTTTCCATGCAATTGGTTTAATGCTATTTCTCGTCTGAATTCCTTTAAAACTACTCTTTTCTCATCTTCTGTCCATGCCCTTCTTTTGTATTTTCTCCCTGGAGGACAAACAATATATACATTACAATATGGTGATTTTTAAAAGTACACCTCAATGTTGCCATGTGATTGTTTACAATATAAAGAAACAAATCACATCAAAATGTTTTGAGGTTGGTCTCGAGCATAAATTGCAATCTGTCTAGTATATTCATCATATTTTGTTGTTTATAAATCTAGAAAAATACAAATTATATTTACGGAATTAGTGCTTTCAAAATTCGTGCCATGAGCTTCATGCAGAGAATCTTCACTTCCCATGCTGCCCTCATCCTTACTTGTGTCCTCCTCCTCCTCCTTCTCCTCCTCATCATCATCATCTGTATCATCATCTGTATCATAATCTGTATCATCTGAAGATTCTATGTTTTCAATTTCTGTGGAAATAAAATCAATGACTGCTTACATTTCTAGTACAGACAGCACCACATGAACGTAGCGTAGAAAATACAGGTTAGATAACGACAAGTACCATTCCTTGCATCAAAGACACACTTTAGCCCACAGAATTACAACTTGCTAAACACTTTTTAAAGTATCACCTTAGATGATTAGCAATTATTTGTAAAGGCAATTAAATTATTGATATCATTGTTTTACAGTTCTTGAGCAGGTATACATTCTCCTCACTTCAGTACTTGTAATGTAAACTTTACAAATTAGCTTCAAAATTCCTATTTGAACTTTAGCTAATAATTTAACTTATTGTACACTCATTTCAATATTGAACTTCATTGCAAAAACATGAAATAAATTCCTGCTTTTTACCATCATCTTTGTCAACTTCAATTTGGTCCAAAGACTTTCCTGCCAAGCTTGCCGTTGACCCTTTCTCCAAAGAGAGCAGTAGCTTAGAGATTTTTCCCACCTGCAGCGTTGCATCTGGTAAACGGTAGAACTCTCTGTGAACTCGTACATCATGTCCCATAAACTTAGCCAGCATGTCAAGCTCGTTATCTTTGAGATTAAGGACTTGGCTGATTGTGGCAACATGCTTCCTCAAGCTTGTGGAACGAAGTTGGGTTGGATTCTTCGCTCCGCAAAGAGTTGCATACTTTCGAATGCAATCAGCACCCCTAATGTGTGCATCTGAGTTGGATGTAGCACAAGGAAACAAAAACTTCTTGTCAGGGTTGACACCTACTTTCTGCCTGAGGCTAATGAGTAAATCCACAGTGTCTTCCATCTGTTTTGTTAGCAGCACTGGTACAGTGTTCCCTTTCTTTCCGATGATTTCAATCCTTGTGAAAGTTTTGCAAAGTTCCCTTTCAAACTTACTGAGGCACGCAGAGATGTAAAAAGCTTTCTCTGATGGGGCTTTCATGTTGTAATCTTCAATAGATACTTTGGAAATTTCTCCTTGCCTTCTTCGGTTGAATAACATAATTTGTGTCAGAGTTACCTCATTAAGTACCTTCCAAGAAACTGCAAGGTCAGACTTTCCATCCTCCAACTTTCTTTTCTCATCATGCCCAATTTTTGTCACGAAGTTTGAGAGAGTGCAAATGTCTTCCGTGAGTGGTAGTCTCTTAGGGGCATTCCTCTTGTTTTCAGTCATAGTGCGATGAGCATGACGGGAGACTTCCTCAGTCCACTTCATTTGGCATAACTCGAAGAAATTGGTTGACTGGTTGACAATCTCCTCATCGCCTTGCTTCAACCCTTGTGCATTGACAAGGAGTACACACTTGTTAATACTATGTCCAAGTTTCAGTGCTAAACTTGGAACTTTGTACAGATGTGTTTGTGTGTCAAAACCTGCGACATTCCTCGCAGCTGTCACAACATGGTCAAACTTAGCTGGATGTATGAAGTCAACAAGTTCATTATCTGGCTCATTACTGACAAGTATCTCAATCAGTAGTCTGGCCATCTCTCTTAACTTGGTTCGTATGTAATTTTGTTGCTCTTTGTCATGACAAAGCTTTAAGAATTCTTTCTTTGCCAGCTGACAAATCAGACTATCACTCTTCAAACATCGCGAAATGTCATCACTTTTTAACTTGCTAAAGAGTTCATCAAGCTGCAGGTCTGAATTGTTGAGGCTTGGAAGAAGAAGTTTTCCATTTCTGACTAGTTCTCCCCTCCTTCTCTTCTGTTTGTTTGAGGAAGCCTGCTCCAAATGACATGTGTGTTTGTAAAGGAACCTCTTCGCATAGTATCCATAACAGGTTGGACAGGGAATGAAGTTTGATGACTCAGTGGTTTCATTTGGCCTATACCTGACAATTAACTCTCCTGATCCCTGTTCCAGCACTTTGCAATTTTGTAGGTAATTTCCAACATTCCTGATTTTGGTGAGCTTTGCTGCCTTCGGTGTGTGATGATCCTCCTGCATCCAGTCAGCCACTGCAGATTCATTGCAATGAGCTGATCGAAGATGTCTTGGTAGCTTAGCTTCAGGATTTTCACAATAAAAACAAAACTGTCTTTTGTCATACACTCTACAATCCTCATTGCTTGTAGACTTAACGGTAATCTGTGATGTTCTTTCCTGATCGGTCTGCTGCTCATCCACTACCATAGAGTCATTCTGCTCTGGCAAAGTCAGATTTGGATACAAAACATATGAAATATTTGAATCATCAGATGGTGGCACAACATCATCATCTTCATAATCATCATCACTGTCGTCATTGTCACTGTGAAGCTCTGAAGCAGAATGATAAGACTGTGTATCTGCAACGTAAATGAAGTCAACAGGAGAGTTAAGCTGTCAATTAGTAATGGTGGCAGCAGCAATAAAAGAACTTACTTTGAATGCAGAGTTCTCTGAAAAGATGTTCAGGATATAAACAGATACTAGTGCATTTACAGCTTATATGAGCTGCAATTATGACATAGCCATGCCTACCATATCAAAACATGCTCAAATAAGTTAGTGTTTTTACCTTCAGGAACAGAATGTTGCTCAACGAATCGTTCTTGTGGGTCTGTTAATATCACATTCGGATGCCCGACGCAATCATGCGTTGATCCAATAACATTGTTAGTTTTGTCTAGCTCTGTAAATATGGAACTGCAAGTATCCATAAGATGCTCTGGTTCAGGGAGGGAGTTACATGGAAAAGCCTCTACACAAAGAAGAACAGCGAGAAAAATGAAGCAAAGTAATTTACTTTCAATACAGAATAATGATGACCTGTAACTAGATCAAAATAAGAAATGAAGTATTTAGAACAGCTTTACAAAAGCAAAAACAAAGAAATATTGACAATTGCTGATATCCAAGCTTGTTTAAATAGATGTCTTACAACACACACTCATATAAATTATTATGAATCTACGTAGTACTAGCTGCAATTTTATAAGGGAAACACAGGAAATTTTCTTCACCAATAATGGCATGAGTATATCATTGGACAACAACTATGGTCTCCAGTTATCTAACCATCGTCAAAATGAGAGACTGACAGCAATGGTTTTTACTTGCAAACCATTCCATTGTCTAACTTGAATTTAACCCTTACTTGAGGATCATTGTAACATTCCAGCTTTTTTTGCAAAATACAAGTTTTTGCATTAAGTTTATGGAGACTTCATTTGTTGAACAAACCTCACCAGGTCCTCATGAGCACTTATATAAGAAGCATACTTATATTCAATACTTCATTAGATAAACTCTGCAGAACTTTTAAGTTTGTACCTTCTGAAATTGACTTTGCTTCAACAAAGGCTGGTTGTTCCTCTGTTAACACGAGATTTGGATGCCCATAACAATCCTCTGATGATCTCATAACATCATAAATGTTTTCTAGTTCTGCAGATGTGGAGCTACAAGTAGGCATGGGATGTTCTGAGTCAGTGAGGAAGCTATCTGGAATTGCTCCTGCAAGAAGAAACGAGAGGACAAAGGAGGCAAAATAAGTTGGCTCAATGCAGAATAACATGTCAACAAACCGCAAACAAAGAGGGAAGTCTAACACTCTTACACTTATTTCATTCATCTTGAATCTACATGCAACCATTTACAATTTGAGCCAAAAAATTCAAACTATCAGCAGTTGAGCAAACATATCGATCTGACAACCATGTTCTATAATCATCAAATTATCCATCCACCTTCACAACTTAATGTGATATATTTAGCTCATTGCACTTTTGAAGGTCTCGTCACCAGACTAAATCAGTGGAACAACCTCACTACATTCCCAAAACTTAGCTACTGCATCTCTAAACGTGCTGACTTCTCTACGTTAATTACTACAATTTATCAAACATAACACATGAAGTTCATAAGTTTGTACCTTCAGAAACCGAATCTGGCTCACAAATTGGCAGTTGTTGGTCAGTTGACATCAGATCTGAATGTCTAACCCAATCTTCCGCTCTTTTCATAACATAAATTATTTTGTCTGGCTCCTTGGATACGGGACTGCAAGTAGCCATGTGTTCTTCTGTAGCAGTGTAAGAGTTACATGAAACAGCTTTGACAAAAGCAAAAATATAGTTCACTGCAGTGTTTTAAAATGCATTCACTCCTACAATAAATTGTAAAACTTTTCCCGAGATGGTAAACAGATCTTGAAAATGTTTCACATTCTAAATTCCACTCAATTTCAAACTGTAACAATGTCAATGAAATATATAAATTGTATGGGTGGATTCAAACTTTTAATCTCCTTTCTCAAGACATCTATAAGGCATTGCGGTGCCACAGAGCAAGCTCAATGCATTTACCCTTTCAAGCAGACCCTCTCATAGTATGCTGATAGTGAACACGAAATGAATGAATGAAAAATTTTGTAATGAAATTATATGGGTAAAATGACTGGGAAATGTTTTAATAACAACTGTGCAAAGAAATTGAGGTTAGAAAAAGTTCCACATAGCAACCTCAGGGACATTAGTCCTGCACTTAAACACCTGACCTATCTAGCCGAATGAAGGTAGAAAGATCCCTTTTTGAAGATTTCAGTCAGAGCCACAGTACGTGCCTTCTCTAAAGGCCTATAGCCTGGGAATCACAACTCATTTACATTTCATAAATCAACCAAACAGGGTCCCTGAACCCTGTTCTGGCCTCAGTTTATTTGAAATTGCAACATTTTAACATTTTATGAAGGAGCTTGTTGCTGTTTTGTAAAAAATCGCACTATCTTATAAGGTAACTCTGACATGTTCTTTGCTACAAACAGCCTTACAAGTGAAATGATGATTTGAATAGTTATGCTAGCTGACACATTGGAACGTTGGAAGTTTCTACATGTAAGCTCTTCCCTAGATAATGGAGGGAGGGGTGGGGGGGGGGGGATTTAAGTTGCACACTAACCTCTTTCACCCATGGAAGATTGATGATTCCATAGTCATACAGAAATTCAGTGTCTTGCTTTACATCCTTGATTGCAAAAAGACACAGTACTGGCCTGTTGTTGTAAGTCTTAACGACCATTTTGGAATTTATTTTACCACCTATGCCATGATTAACAAGTCTTCCAAATTTTGGACCTGTTTGTGGTTCAGTGTTTGCATCAACACTAGAAATAAAATGAGAATGGATAAGAATTGGTAAATCACCTGTTTGTATATGTCACATTGACTGTAAGTAACCAAAGATACTTAGGTTGATAGCTACTTTAGTTTTTAGTTTGTCATTGCAATCAAGTACCTGATGCAAGGAGGGTATTGAAACATATCGGTGAATGTAAAAATATACATTAATTCTCTGACACTTCAATCTGGACATCCAACATATTGTAAATATTTCTCCACTTTGGCATTTTTAGCTTTGTTGCATCTCTAGGAATTGCCTTTACTTACAGTAAAAACAAATAGCTTACCACCATTTCTTCTCTCTGTACTTAAAAAAGTAACGAAATACACTTGGTTCTTCTCTTTCCCTTTGTTCCCCTTCCTTGGCTGTGATCAGTTCCCCCGAGTAACTTACCAGAAACCATCCCATTTTGAATAACTGAGAGGTAAACAGACTCCTTCCTGAAAGAGGCAATGAGTTTTTGGAAAAGTAATGAAATCCATCACTATTCACTATCACTAATTTATATCACTAATCTCCTGTAGTAATAACTGCTGCCGAATACTTACATTAACCACATCTAATAAATTTAAATTGACTGCATCATACCTCAAAACCCAACAATAGTAAAATAAAGACAGACATTTACACATGTAATTCCAATTGAAAATTTTAAATGCAAAAGTACCTTTTGTTGGCGATATCTTGACCAGAAACCCAGGTGGATCTTCCTGCATATATTTTTCAAAAGTAGGCCCTGGGCCTTGCCTTGTGCTACGTCATGACATAATTTTGTCTGGAATCAACAGGAAGGTTGATAGTGTCCATTACATATTACCCAGGGAGCCCAAAAGAACAGACACCACAACTTTTTCCAAACTACGTAATTCAGAATGTTTATATAATATATATCAACATTAAAATTTAACGACTAAATTCTAAGGTGACTTTATGATCAGATAGTAAACCTTGGCTAAACAACAAACTTCACAATGATTACACAGTTTATCTCATATTTACAATTATGAAGTTAGGTGACTGAATCCAACAATGAGCTAATAGCAAAACTTGGCCAAACTACTAAATTTGAAAAGATTATACTAATCTCATGACTATATCATGATGCATCTAATCTTATGATAACAAGTCACACCACAATATTCCCCTTGAAAAGAAAGGAAGGTCAATTACCTCAGAAGTGCAATACATTTGCTCCATTCATTTCACATAGTTTCAATTGTAGAATCTGTTACGCATATACATGCAGCTATAACTTTTTAAGATTAACTGTTCTATATATGGGCATCCTCAATATTGAGGTTACATAAAAATGAATAAAAAACAATAGAATGAAAAGTCTGGTCATCGAATACGAAAAAGCACCATGCAGACAGAAAGTCACAAAGGCGGTATACATATCTTCTAATGCCAAAATTAGGACAAAATGTCAGTACTGCTTCCAACGTTTCAGTGTTTGATATAATGAAGTGCCCAACAACTGCCTCATGATTTATCCAATGGGCAGACATGATTTAGATCCTACTTAACAATAACATTCTGCTGAGATTTAAATTAGCCAGCTTAGAAAGTTACTAAACTTTCCTTATGTGTATAATGCAGCAGCTATCATCTGAAGCCTGACTTAAAACTAGTGATGTTACACACAAACTGACCTAACCCATGTGGTATAATGTATTAGACCATATAGACCTACTGTTAATTTCATACTATGCACACACTGTGTTAGTAAGTAGTATGCATGCACAACTGGATCCTAACCTATATGACATTAAGTACACTGGTAGCACATGTGGCTTCCACAATGTACAGTAGGCTAGTCTATTAGCGGCCTATAATAGAAGTTCATAAACGAACGAACTGGAAATTACCAAAATAATTGGGGACACTCCACAGGATTATGATTAGTAAAGAGTATGTTTATTTACTCACTTGATCTGTCTCCGTCTCATGAAAGCTGGATGTTAGTAGCTAGCTGCATATTGTAGTTATCTCAGGTACAGTAGGTACTACAGTTATCTTTGTGGCAGTACATGAAATTCGAACACAGTTAATGACACAAAGTGACACAGCTAGGCTGTAATGAATGCACCCAATGGGGACTGCCAGAGATATTGCTAAAACTTTTAAAAGTACTTTCATTTGGCGGGAACTTTCAAAATCTGCACTTAACCCAACCGGGGACATCCCCGATTGGTAGTACGTCCACACTTGGAAG
This sequence comes from Apostichopus californicus, assembly GCA_020650975.1. Lineage (NCBI taxonomy): Eukaryota > Metazoa > Echinodermata > Holothuroidea > Aspidochirotida > Stichopodidae > Apostichopus > Apostichopus californicus. The sequence continues at coordinate 14,021 of JAIPMN010207903.1, forward strand.
GTGTGTCATGATGTAAATGTCCCCAGCTGCCAGCGGGTACACACGCACACATACACACACAAAAAAAGATTCTTCTGTACGTAATGTACATTGTGTCTTTAACCCCTATTTGATTACAGATGGAAATATTGGACAATTGAATTTGTTTGCAAATTGGGAAAATTTCAAATACTGCCACCTATTATACACCAAAGTATAGCATTTTGAGAGCTTATTCCAATTTTTTTTGGGGATAGGGTCCTATTCAAGTTTTTTGACTAAAATACAGTAGAAATTATATTTTTCTTCATTTTTATCCAATTTATATTATTTTTGACATTAAATAACGAAAAAAGCTATGGTTTCACTCTCTGCAGCTTTGTGCAGAATTTTGCCCTAAAATGTAACATAAAAAACCTACTTACACAGGAAAAAATAATATGCAAATTATTTATGAATATTTTGATATTTGGAGAAAAACAGAAAGATAAGTATTGCTTTCTAGCCTAACACGTCATTGTACGCACATTGACAATAAAATTAGGTCAATAGGTCAAGTCATTAACGAATTGATGTGGATAATAAAAAACAAACCAAAATATCTTAAAAATTCTAACACCAGTCAAAATAAAGTTTATGATCAGAAAAATATATTCATCATCATCATTTATGAAATATAAAAAACAAAACAAAATACAACCCTGCCAGTCTATACCAATTGGACATTTTCCCACCAAATTTACGTATTTTTGGCCTAATTACTGTAACATATTCCAATGGACCCTGGACCAACCAGTTCTGATAGTCGAACTGAGTTCCCTTTCAGAATATCCAAACTTGTAACGATATGTTTTGTAAGGAAATTCGAAATAAATATCTTGTCCCAAAAGGTTTTTAAATTCCTTCGAAGGTGATTCTATTTCCAAAACCATTTTTGGATCTGTCTGTGGGCCAACATCGGTGGAATAAATTGTTTATAAGACCTATTTATATATACCGATTATTGTGAAAATTGTGTAAAAGTACTAATTCATATTCTTTCCAGTAATGATGCTTCAGATGAAGAGCACAAAGGAAAGTATGCAAATGATGAATGGATTCATCCCAATGCAGTGGTTAGGCTACTGACAGACAAAGTGGATGACAGATCTTGGCTATTTTTGCATTAAGAAACATATATCCAGGCGAGGAAATCAGATATAATTATGGGCAGACGAGTGCTGCGTGGCGTAGAAAGGTTGGTATTTTCGGTAGTTTAGAATAAATATTCTTCAATTTTGGATTCCTTCCAAAAAGGAATCTATTCACTCATGCTTGTGTGTGTGGGTCTGTCTGTCTGTCCGTCTGTGTGTGTGTATGTGTGACAGAAAGCTTGGAAACACGCAATGTCGGATCATTGTCAAACTTGCTATGTGGATGACCTATAGTAAGTAGAGGATCCGTATTGTTTTTGCTGATGATCTCATGAATATTCATGAGTGGGCGGGGTTTAGAACTGATATCTTAAAATGTCAATATCTTGGCAACCGTATGTCCAATTTTGTTCAAATTTGTTTTGGTGGCATCGATAGAGAGTGGGGTACATTTGTTTGTGGTATGGTGGATTGATCTCATATTTAGTGTATGTATCGGTAATATTGACTAGATGATCCCTATTGATTTTGGTGCAGGTCGAAGGTTTTATGAGTTCAACAGAGGTGAAACAATGAAAACCTTTTAGCACATTGTCTTAGCCGTCCTATGTTGGATTAATCTCTCAATTGGTAAACTAGATTTCCCGGATTGTGCTCTCGAATTTCATGAAATAAGGTGATGATTTCCCGTTATATAATAACAAAATGTCTACTGAGTGAAAGGATTTCCTGATATTTCCCAAAATATTAAGTGTTAATTAGCTGTATATGGACATTAACGAAATCCTTATTTTCTGCAATTTCTCAAGATTTGGTCATTTCCCGAATTTATAAAAATTTCCCAAAGTTTGGGTAATTTCCATAAAAGTACAAGCTCTGCATGGTTTTCTAGCCAAATCAGTTTCGTTTACATTAATCGAGCAGTTATTGCTCATGATTATTCAAGCTTGGAAGCTTTGAATTTCACAAAGAGACCATAGGCATCGTACACATCACTTAAACTATTTATTTCAAACAAAAAAGAGGAAAACCAGCAAATTTAGCCACGAAACATCTCAAAATCAAACTTTTATGGTTTTTGCGTTTATTTGTGTATGTGATTTCCCCAATTTTGGTTACTGAAGTATGATTGATTTGACTGAAATAAGATATTTCTACCCCCTATGCTGAATATGCAGATTTAAATCAAAGGCAAAACATTGAGAACGTTACAACAGGTGCTTTGATTGGTTGAGGGTAATTTAAGAAAATTAGGAAATAGTAAAGCCCAAAAAAACAAATATAAACCATAATTTATCAAGCATTTACTATCTCTCATTGATGAGCAAACTTTGTTGTTGGAGAAAAAGGAATGTTACAGACCAGAATATACTTATTATATTGTGTAATATGGTAATTAAAATTATGTAATAGTATACATTGTTATATATAATACAAGTGCATAACGTTAACAATAGAACATTCTGGAAGACTTAAAGGTAACTAGAGTTGAAAGTACACTGAGAGTTCATTTAGAGTTAATTTTGCTGAAATACCACAACAAACACCAAATCTTCAAAGTGGGGCCTGGGTCCCCTATGGACCCAATTGTAATGCTGACCCCCTTTTTAGCACCATTTGATGACCTCTTTTTTTGGCAAGAGTGTCAGTACAACTAGTTACCTGGTACAACTGGTAAAATAGACATTTCCTTCTTGGAGTTTCATCATCTAGCTCCACAATGAAATACTTATACTATCCCTAGTTACCACTCTATATGCCACAGATTGTGTTATTGGTTCTACATGTTATAAACAAAATTGGATGCACTGGAACCATAACTATTCAGTTCTAGTCTACTGTCACTGTGATTGAGGAGCCTACTTAACTGGAACCTAACAGCAGAACTACATGTAGGCCTAGCTAGTATCATAATGACCAACATTGAATACTACTAGCCTAACGTTACGGTATGCAGCTCTGATGACGTCATCATCGGTCTATAACGATATGTATTCCCCAAGAGCCAACCGAGCACTAATATTTGCCCTTTTACATTTTTGTCACTGCAAAGAAATTTACAAATAGAGATCACTAAATTAGAAATAATGTTACAAAGCTCCAAGATCAATAACAACCAATATTAATAGACAGAACAAACCCAGCACTAACACTTGTCTTTTAACTGTTTGCGTCACTACAGATAAATACATGTACAGCAAAACCACTTGCACCACCTCAACCCGAACATGGAGATTCACCAGCTAAACCCGATCAGAAAGTTTCATCAGATAAACCAGATCAGAAAGTTGTACCAGCTGAACCTGAACAGTCAGTTCCACCAGATGAACCCCAACATGCAGTTTCACCAGATGAACCCGAACAATCAGTTTTACCAGCTGTACGCGATCAGGCTGGTCCAACAGCTGAACCCAAACAGGTAGTTCCACCAGCTGAACTCAAACAGGCAGCTCTACCAGCTGAAAATGAACAGCCAGTACCAAGACCTGAACCTGATTTTGTTATTCAAGTTTACTAGCTCAACCTAAAGTTGCAGCTTTGCCAGCTAAACCTGATCAGACAGTACCAATAGCTGAACCCTTACAGCCAATACCACCAACTGAACCCGAACCCGAACAGCAAGTTTCAACGACTGAATCTGAACAGGCAGTTTCACCAGCTCAAGCCGATTAGGCTAGTCCAACAGCCGAACCCAAACAGGCAGTTTCACCAGATCAACCCAAACAGGCAGGTTTACCAGCTCAACCCGAAATGACAGTTTACCCACCTCAACCCAAACAATCAGTTTCACCAGCTGTACTCAAACAGGCAGTTCCACCAGATGAATCCGAACAATCACTTTTACCACCTGAATCTCAACTGACAGTTTCACCAGCTCAACCTGAACAGTCAGTTTCATCAGCTGATCCCAAACAGGGAGTTTTACCAGCTGAATTTCGTCAGACAGTCCCACCAACTGTACCTAAAGAGGCAGAACCTATCATCAGTAAAGACCTATTTCCTGGAATCCAAGTTCCAGCATATAAGAGCAAGGTTAGTGGGAAACGTCAATATAGTAGCAAGCAAGTTTTTTATTGCTGTCGACAGGAGACAAAAGGAACTTGAAGAACTACCGGCCCATTAGCCTTCTATCCAATATATACAAGCTGTTTACAAAGATTCTGACAAACAGACTGGAAAGACTTCTAGACGACAACCAACCAAGGGAGCAGGCGGGATTCAGAAGAAATTTCTCAACAATAGATGACATTCACACCCTCAACCAACTGAAGGGAAAATGTCAGGAGATCAATATACCTGTATGTGTCGCTTTCGTGGACTATAAGGAAGCTTTCGATTCCGTTGAAACCTGGGCAGTTCTCGAGGCACTGAAAGAGCAAGACATCAACCCTAACTACATCAAAGTAATCAAAGACATCTATACTGGCAGCACAACTACTGTTAAGTTACACAAAGAAAGCAACAAAATAGCAATAAGGAAAGGAGTGAGGCAGGGAGATACCATATCTCCAAAGCTCTTTACAGCACGCTCAGAACACATCTTCAAAGACATCAATTGGGAAGGTAAAGGTATCAATGTGAATGGGGAGAAGTTCAACCACCTACGTTTTGCTGATGATATAGTCATCATAGCTAACAACTTCAACGAAATGGAGAGCATGCTACAGGACTTGGACATAGCAAGCAGGAAGAGAGGACTGCAAATGAATATGAAGAAGACCAAAGTAATGGCAGACCAATCAGTTAAACACAAACCAATCATCATTAATGGAACAGAATTGGAACATGTATCTTAATACATTTACCTGGGACAAAGGTTCACTCTCACCGAAAGGAATGAAGATAATGAAATAAGGAGGAGGATCAAAGCAGGGTGGCAAGCATTTGGCAGATACAGCCACATCATGAAGAGCAATCTACCATTATGCTTAAAAAGGAAAGTGTATGACCAATGCATTCTCCCATCAATGACATATGCATCAGAAACATGGACACTAACACTTAAAATGGAAAGAAAGTTAGCAGCCGCACAACATAACATGGAGAGGAGTATGCTTAACATAACATACAAAGATCACAAAACCGATAAGTGGATAAGTGAACAGACAAAGGTACAGGATATAATGGAAGTAATGAAACATCGTAAATGGACATGGGCCGGCCATGTCACTAGAAGGGGAGATGGAAGATGGAGCACGCTAACCACTGTAAGGACACCGCTTGACGGGAAAAGGAACAGAGGCAGGCAAAGAAAGAGATAGAAACCAATTAGTACACACATGCAAGGGAGAGAGAGAGTTGGAGATATCATGCTGAGGCGTTCATCCAGCAGTGGATGGACAACGGCTGAAGAAGAGAGAGAGAGAGTTGCTGTGTAAAATGAAACGACATTTGATTAGTGAGCACTCTGACAATGTTGAAGTAGCCAAAGCGCTGAGCAAACACAAAGTCGAACAAGACCTACTTTTTTAAGGTTGCGTCACTTGGGGAATTACAAGCACAACCTTCGCGTTTACGGGAAGAAAAGAGGTGACCTTCTTGTCCTAAGAAGATCTGTTCACCCAAAGAAAGCAGAGGATTATCTTCCCTGTGTGCATTGTTTGGGATTTGTCGAAAGAAGTTGTCTCTGGCACCATGTTAGGAGCTGTAAACATAAACGACCAGGGTATGATGGAAACAATGAAAGTGATGTTGAGGAGGATGACGAGAGTGGATCAGATTGGTCATTAGTATGTAGGTGCAGAATGCTCTTAGATGGAAGCACAACTACATTCAAAGCAGACCACCACAACTACAAGAACCTAAAGGACATCGTAGTTGTAAGTATGAGGGAAACTCCTGAAGGAATTAAAGAGGTTGTGCACAATGATGATCTAATTCTGAACTTTGGTTCTGTCCTTTTGGAGAGGTCTGGCAGCAGGAGACGGCACTACATTGCATCAAAGATCAAGCAGTTAGGTCGACTTGTTAAAATGGTCAGTAACCTTGACAGAAAAGTAAGTCTGATGGATTGCATAAATCCCTCCAAGTTTGACTTAGTTGTTAAGGTAACAAAAGTAATTTCGGGGGAGCAAAACAAAACCACAAGAAATGGGGTTGAAATGACAGACAGGCCTTCATATGGACTTCATGTTGGGCATTCTCTCTAAAAGTGTGCAATGATCAAATTAGGTACAGCAATTCGGTTGAAGGACCCTGTTGTGTTTTTTATTTTATTCCTATTTATATTACATTTGAGTATAGCGCCACCCATTTCCTTTGGACGCTCAGAAATCGTTTTGTTAACAATTAACACGTTTTAATCTCAAAGTTTTAGATGCAAACATTTAACCTTAATCTAAACTCATATTTGCTATCCTTGGAGTGTCATAGTCTGTAAGTATTTCTTGTATTTTTTACTGCTATTTAGGATCACAAAATTGTAAATCTTAGTTGTTATTGGGCAGTTTCTGCTGTGTTTTGTGAGGTGCCCTAATGTTTTCTATCCTCCACTTTATGTATTACCGTAGACCAATTCTGCTACGTTCCTGTATTACATTGTTACTTACGGTTCGTGAGATTTGCGTACTTGGGCTCACACGTTACCTGCTTGTTAAGGTTTTTTGTTGCAGTCATACTAGGTTGTTTATTGTAGTATGGTATCTATTTTATTATTGCGTGTACTTCACATCTATTCTTGGGTATTCTATTACCTTCACAACTCTTTCAGTATGTTTCGTTACCCTTGGGCTTCTAATTACGTGCTATGTTATCATTGTTATATTGCATGATGTGCGTACAGGGTACGTGTAGCTAACATTTTGGTTGTATGGAGTTTCGGTTACACCATTCTTTACTCAATTTTTATAGTTTCGTATTATGTGTTCCCTACATTGTCATTGTAGTATATAAAGTGGACAGTTTTCGGTTAACCACAAGTGGTTAGTCAGTGCTTATTTACCTTGCCTATGTTAATTTCACAGCCTTGTGCGTCTTGTTCGGCACAGTTTATCATTAGTCAGGTATGTCACCTTCTTGTGGCATATGTTACCTAGCCTTGTTTTTATAACATGTTCATTATTGTCACCTTCTTATTTAGACATAGTTTTTCCTTTGAGTTTTACCATCCATTCACTCATTCACCAATATTTATCCGAATTAAACTGCTGGCAAACGTCCAGGATCTTGTCACGGTTTATCTTTATTTTGGGGCTTCAGGGGAAATGGTTGTCTGGCTGTATAGCGCCCTCAGTTTTTTAGCGCGAGGACAGCACAGACCCATTCATGAAAGCTGAGGCCGAAGACTTTGACATACTGTTCAAATCCTTGAAAAAAAAACTTGAAAAGTGTCACAAATCTTTAAAAAAAAATCATTAAAAGCTATTCTCTGGAGCTTTACAATCCTCCAAAAATGAAAAAAGAAATACTGCTCCTAAGGAAAATATTGTGCCAGTCAGTAATTTCTTACACATTCATGGTACACAATAATTTCAAACCACATCGATGGTTGGAGTGTATTGTAAACAATTAGTGCCAAGGTTAAGTGTCCATTTAAGGAATTATATGTGTGTAGATTTTGAAAGTTTGGAAAAGGAGGGCTATTTACACCATATACTTTGCATTTGTTACTGTTATAAGTTTGTAATTGTATTACCATATCAATGTCTTGAAGCTTAAACAATGAGCTTTCCAAAAGTTGTTTAATTAAATTATGCCAATGAGGTCAAATGAGGTCGTTGAAAATATAGTACCCGGTCTCAAAACTGCTATATTTGTCTCTCTCTGATACCTGGTGGTATTTTGTTTGAAATATGGGTATGATATTTGAATAGAAAGAAAACCTTTTATTTGATAATACTTACGGAATTTTGGGAGTTAGGTAAAATTATGTAGGACATTTTGAAAATTTAATCCATGTTCCTAGCATTTTAGTTTAACATTAGGCCTAAGCCTAACATACTGAGATCTTCGATAATATCACACAGTTGTTTATTAATGCTTTAACTCTGAGTTACAACTACTAGTGTTCCACTAGTCTCAACATGTATAT
>JAIPMN010207955.1:0-11287 GCA_020650975.1 Apostichopus californicus
ATATATATAAAAATACCACAACCAGGCAATAAGTACATTTACCAATATGACCATGGCAGGTATAAATGTCCAATACCTGACAATGTTGTTGCAACGACACACGTTGCAGTCCCAGGTGATAACATTGTCCCTAACCATCGGTTGTAGAACTTCCCCATTTCAAGGTTGTTTATCAAACACATATCTTTAGGGTAGAATATTCTACCCTCGTTCGCAGTATCTAGTATGGTGGAGTATGTAACATCTGTTTAGATAGAAATCTTTGTCATTATTTCAGAAACAACATACATAAAGGTATAATAATAAACTATGTAAATGTGCATTTTTACGTGATTGGTCAAGTAAGGAAACAGAGCGACTAATCTGAGTCCAATGGAAATCCGTGTGTGTGTGCGGAGGGGGGGGGGGGGTTGGGGGATGGGGAGGCTATTGTGGTGTGTTCTACCTTTATTAGCATTACACAATGCCTGTACCGACAAGTAAAAGGGTTGTTCAGTGGTTGAAACAATAGAAGAAACTTTCTTTTTAGAAAAAATGGACACATTTGTTTAAACAATCGGTATGAAGATTCAACAATAACTATCAATTCCGTTATTTTCACCTACCGAGTCTTTCTTGCCGCTCATACTTGTAGTAATAAGGTGAATCCGTAGGAACGTCCGGTAGCTCTGATCTAGCAAAAATTATATAAAGCAAATATCATGACAAAGATGCTGTTACATATACACTTTTATAAAAAGATGCACTTCACCAGACGATGTTTTCTCTAAGTTTATCTTGCAAATGTGGCCATAGACGTGGTTGGGGTAAAAGGCACTTTGCCTTATGAAAATCTACTCTCCTTAAAACCACCATTTGATCTCCCAAATGTGCTTACATGAAACATCTAGAAAGTTAATAGTGCAAGCTGAAATCCTCAAGACCTCCACTGGGGCTTACATACATATCCGGAGTAAAAGAAATCTTTGGCTGGTCAAGTGTTTTCTTCTTCAAAACTCTCTGGGAGAGCAAGAAGTCTCCGAAACGCTGTCGCTTCCTGGACACTGAGTAACATAATGAAAAATCTGTATCTGACCTGCATTTATGTGCTTAAAAATCTCTATCAGAGGCCAATAACTATATAAAACTGCTGCACCTAATAACAGTGTACGAATCGGAAACTTCCTTCGCGTATGAGTATACAACTTTGATTCCAAACTAATTGAAAAAAGGTTGCTCGACCAGTCACTGCAGTCAGTCTGAGAAAAGTTAATCGGTCTTGATATCGGTAAACTATACAACCGCTTGACAGTAGTAATATGCTATTTACTTACTGAGTTATCCGCTTGATGGTGTTTGTTTCTGTAAGACAAGTAATGAGTCATAGTAATAATTAAAGGTTTGTTGAAATCACAAATAACGGAAACAAGTCAAGGCCTTTTGCTACTCTTTTCTTACGTGTGGAGCGTAGCATACTAGTTTCAGTCTGTTTTCTTCGTTAATAGGTCGTTTCTTGTCAACATGAATTTTAAAAGTGTAATCTGTGTTATGATCATAATTATAATCAGGCAGCAATTTTTTCAACGACTCTTAAGCGATCACGAATGTGGGAGAAGCCCGCAATGTCTTATAGATTACATCCTTCATGTCGGGTGGCTTCCAATTCAACATTTAAACTCGACGTTGGAATCGTTGAAGTTTAGAAAGTCATTTCAAATGGGAAAACCGTAGATTGCTCTGTTTAATATATTTGTATCTTAGGTTTTGAAGAAGAGAAAAACTTAAGCTGACCAACATATCGTTGCTTACTTGGATTTGGTAATGTTGATACCGTCGGGTTTGTTTGCAAATCGTTCCTGCTGTATAAAGTAAATATTTACGAGAAATATAATATACCAGAAACATTTAAAGAAACGTCAATTATAGTTTGACTTTTTTGAAAACAGTAATAAAAGTACTGTATTGTAAACGAACACCATGTAAAATGCACAAGCAGACGCTCCAAGACCCAATGGCTAGTCTACTTGACTTTCTGTTCCATCGACTGTGCTTCTTGAGCAACAATGTACATTTGAAATTATGTGTTTAGTTCGGAATGTGGGGGGGGGGGGGGTTCAGTTGGGTGTTTGGCGTAAATGTTTGTTGCTGATAGTTTAGTTACCGTACTGGTAGGGTTTGGTTTTTAGTGCATTTAGGTCGTGACGTTTTGGATCCCGCTGGGCGGATCACGTGAAAAGCACATTTGCAACAATGATTGAGAATTTTTTTTTTAAGAATATCAAGGTGACACGTTTATCTCATTTCAAACAAAAATAACTCTTCTTAAGGGTATGTAAATACCATATATGAGAAAGAAATATATATTGTTCTGCTCGTCAACTTTTGTATCTATTTGATGTCAAAATGAATCCAACTGTTTGACATGGTAAACGCTTTCTGTCCCTTAATTAAATATTGCGTTTCATGGTTCTCATCATAATTGAATAACTGACCTTCTCTTTACTCCATGTCAGTATGATTATAATGCGACATAATTAATTGTCAATGAGAATGATAAGAAGACACGTAACAAGCTATAAGTATCGGAATCAATCTTGAAAGGAAATCCTCCCGATGAACATATTCATGAAATTGGTAATCGAACGTACCACTCACTGTCCGTTGCACACGCTGTTTGAATGAACATTATAGAAAGATATATGAAGCATAATGTCAATAACAAACACGGTTTGTTCATTAAATAGAAGACTGAAACGATTTTCAACAATGAGGTATTAACTGTTCATACGGTGTTAATGTTTGTTTAGTGCTCAGATTTACAAAGTTCAAATATTGCTTGTGACAATCCTACGAAATTAAAGTAAAAAGGAAATTATATAAACATGAACCCAACTTGTTTTGAGAAAATCAGACCGAGTTCAAATATAAGGCATAGAGATCGCCTGCATCATAATGAATCTTTTGAGTTATACTGTAGCTGTTTTTTTTTTGCAAAGAATGAAATAACGTAAGAACTTCTTTATTTGCATTCGTCACATCTTAGCAAATTTCATCCTAAAACAGTTTGACTAATAAGCAATCGACAATAATAATTGTTTGTGCAAGCATATGCGAGAGTGTTACATGTATTTATTTAAGAGTAGAAAGTTACTTCGCTGTCTTTCACCTTGTGTTCTTCGGAAGCAACATACTACTATTATAGTTATGTATGACATGACGGTGAAGCTTCCGACAAGACTTATCATCCAAGGTTGTTTCAAAATGAATGTGGAGCCATTATTTGCCTGCCGTACGGTAATGTATGTTTCTGTCGTGACCTTTTTCTCCTCTGTAAGGGAGCAAGAACTAAAACTGACTAAAACGAAAATAAATTTAAGAGATTATTATTATCAATGATTGCAAACTCCCCCGAAGTGATAAATCATTACAATTAAAGATGAACTATGCTAAAAGAAGTCCGTGTGAACTAGCGAAATTTTCTTTTTGATCTTGAAAGTGAAATGTTGTAACTGTCTTTCAAGCGATTATTGGAAATGATGTGTTGAAGGTTTAATTTTGCAAACCTTTTAGCTTCAACATGAAAGATCTCTTAGTTACTTATTAACTATGTTTGACTAATTCATGTTAATATAATACTTGACTATACTTCACAATCTTAAGTTTTGCATCTCATAAATTATAAGAGTTTCATTGTTCCTAAAAGGTCATGAGCAGTTTCGATCTGATAATATTTAATCAAAGAAACATGTTTTTGTTAGGTCAATGAAAGCATTAAAGGGACATGAGAACTTAATTCGTCGAGAGATTCTAGTCTTCTAACAAGGGACAATGAAATCTTAAAATCACCATACCTGTAACTGTCCAATATACTGTTGAACTTGAATGCTCTGAATCACTGATGTTACAAGTAACATTTCCTCTTAATTCTGAAGGTTTAAATACAATCGTTGAAGTTAGGTTGTAATAAAGTAAGTCGCTCCTGTGCTTCGTGATATTGCTTTTGATTTCTACATCTTCACCATTCCCTAGCCAAGTAATAGTCATTGCAGCTTTGGCTTTCTCTACCCGGCAGGAGGCAGTTATATAATCTGTCTCACTAATCTGTACATTTTCGTGTGAAGCCGTTTATAACCAACTTGATGGTCGGTTTGGCTTCGTAAAAGATTAAACAGAAGTTATATTATTTAAAAAAAAATCAGATATATATGTTTACATTAAAGACCGTCAAAGCTTGTAAGACTTGTTAGGGAATTGAGAAAGGGACACTAGTCAAGAGACGGTTGTTCCTGACAATGTGACAACTCCAACAGAAACTGAAAAAAAACCCAGTAAAATGTGGGTAATCATTGGCATTATAGGTGTGTATGAGAAGCATGGTTAGACTTTTAACCCAGAATCTTAACATACATCTGTAAGTTTTAAAAGTAGTTGTCAACTATACAACATGGACATCAATTGTAAACACTACTATATTTCATACCTTCCACTAAAGTGTGCACATTGTCGTTCACTTTTGTAAAGGGGATTGATCTTTGATTCAGCCTTTTGTGTTAAGATATTATTAACTAAATGAACAATATATGTTATTTTAAGTTAGTAAACACGGACCGCAAAATAGATATCATCAATTCCAATCAGATGTGTTAACTTAATATTTCACAACGACATATGAGACTCACAATAGACAAAATATTCCCCATCTACACGTCGTTCTGTTACTCCTGCTCCATGGTGGACGATGCATGTAATATTTCCGTTAAAACTTTGTGGGTTAAACCGTATCATAGATCTGGTCAAAGTCCCGTTTGCTTCTTGAATGGGTTTGTTCCACATGCATGGATATAAATAGCTCGAATGATCATTTATAAACCATGTCAACTTTGCAGCCGATTGTAACCTGGTCGCCAGACAGACTGCTTCAATTACAACCCCTTCCTCGAGATATGTTAAGTTATCGGTCGGTTGTCCATTGATGGTCAATTGTAGATTTGGAATAACTTTAAAGAATGAAGTGAAGACAATATGCGATGCCTACCCTACATTTATCATGACATTGCTTATAAAGTATTAATCAATAACATAAGTGGGTCTGTGTCCTTTATGATATTGCAAGGCTGTGTTCAGAGACAATGTGACGGTATAATAAAACATAACTAATCCATAGTTAAGATTGAGATTTTTTTAATATGCTTAGATGTGTACAAACGATAGTATATTGCATTGTTCCAGAAAGTGGACAAACTTGCAACCAGTTACTTCTATAGCCATACTTTTTGAAGTAGATAAATTGTATCACATGTTTCTGCTTATAACAGGTCAATTGTATGGAAGTTATATAGCATAATCGATGTCATAAGTCAAAGAAAAGAATCATAGCTGAACGAGAAGCAACATGAATCGACAACTTATGACAAGTAAAACATAAATTGAATGAATTCAAATTGGATATGTTTACTATTTAATAAAAACACAAATTGTAAATATGTATTTCCAATTTGTAAAATATACAACAATTAACAATTCAAAAGTGTATACCTTGTACTTGCAGACGATACTTGAATTTCAACTTTCCTGAGATGAGACATTCATAGATTCCTTCATGAGCGCTTGTTACATTCCTAACTAAAAGAGAATTGTTCTGGAATACTGTCATACCAGGACTCAGCTCCGGATCTTGAAGAATACGATTATGAAACAGGAGAGAACCTGCAAATTTCCAAGCATTTAGAGCTGTAGAATCATAACATTTCAACACCACTGAATCAAATTCAGTGACAGTTACGTTAGAAATCCCATCTTGCAACTTCGCATCACGTAAAACCAAGAGTAACATATGAAGTGTTAAGAATATTCGGACACTCATGGTTGTAATGCTCATTAAACCGACCAGAAATGTTCGTAGTTGGAAAGTGCGAAAGATATAACTTACTACCCGATAATGGTTCTATTTTTAGACGAATTTTCCACTTGCCGCTAGGACATGAATTTGAAGCATATGCAAATATGTCTGCTTTCTATTTGTAACATTAATATTATATACGTACGGAGGCTTCTAAAACGTAAGGTAGGACTACTATAATATCCAATCTATATAACTCAATTTCGTTCAATTGAATTTTTTCTCAAATATAAACAAGATATTACAAACTGCTTATGGTCACAAAAAATTTAAAAAGTTTTAAAAATGGGTGATAAGAAAGGTAGAAATATTTAATTTTGCAAAGATAAGATTTATATGGTACTGAATCTTCAAGATATTCGACATTGTGTTCAAAAGTTAGTATACGCTAACTTCAGTCTCAAATTGGGGACATGCTAGTGTATTTAACCATTAATCTGTAGATAATGTTTTACACGATGAATTATAATTATTACAACGAAGCAATCCTGTAAATGTTTATCGATATCTTTTGAAACTGAATCCGTCTTTTGTATCTTGCGTATAAAGCTTGATCGAGGTTTGACGTTTGTTTATTTTCTTGAAAGGGTTTTATCAAGATGGTTATTGGAAGTTTATCAATAGTAGCTCTGTCGACAATCTTGACCTGCATTGGAGGTATGTACATCACGTTGCACGCAAAGCTAGTCAATGCTTATTGTAGCAAATAATGTTAACAAAGTAGACATTGACAGGCCTTGATGATAAGAATGGTGGTTAATCAGTTACTATCGCTAATTAAAAAAAAGACACTGACGAACTTCGTTCCAAATTTATTTCGTATTGCTTTTAGGTGTGGAATTCTAATAGCCCGGGAACCTGTGATTCAACTTGTCTGTGATATATATTTACTGTATGTAGGAAGTCTTATGTATCTGGTGGTGATATCTTTAGCCTTGACAATGGCGTGTATTACTAGTTGTTTTTGTATGAAATGTTACTCGAGAGGATTTAGTATAAATAGCTTATCGATTTGATATGAAGTGGTTATGTCCTCAAGTGGTGCTAAGCTAACTTTCTTCATGTACTTCTAATGAACTTTTGAATTACCTTTGGAAATTATTATCCTACTGATGCCTTAACTTTAGATATCAATTAATGAGCAACTTGTACTAATATGAAATTAATCATCAGTGTAGGTATGATGTCCTTCAGCGAAGCTGATATACAGTTATCATAAAATATTTTTTTTACTAAAGGACTTAACCGATTTCCTTAAAAACATAATTTCCCCAAATGTTGTTTATATTTCCATTCATTCTTTTTTCGAATTCTTTCCGTCTTTAAAAATAAGACCGATTATTATCATAAAGATTACTAGGTTGCATGTCATAATCGTATTATTAAAACATGTCACAACCTATTTGTCGAGTAGGGCTTGGTTTGTTGAACTAACTAAAACTCGAGAAAGGTGTCGTGGGATTTTCGTAACCGCTATGCGTGAGAACGAGTGAATCTCGTCACGTTAACAGTCTAAGCAAGCAAAACTATTTGCCATGGTACATAAATATTCTTTAATGAAGATGTTCTGCCAATAGACAACGTTCTCAGCTTTTTGGACATGTACATTCCTAAGACTAAAAAATATGCCGAATATTTAGATTTAACTTACAATATGTCAACACTTTCATCGTTGTAACATAATATTTGTATTCCACAGCTAATGACAATAGCCATACAGAATGTAAAGTTGAACAATACCTTTATCTGGGAACGAATGGCACTATAGAATGTCTTGGGACTGATGCTGAGAATATCGTCTGGTACAACACTTCAAACTATGTGGGGAAAAGTCCTGTTGCTTCTCGTATTGGCAAAAATGGCAGAAGTGCAAAACATAATCCGTCTGATGAATTTGACATTGATGAAAAAGGTTCCTTAGCCATCAAAAATGTCAGTATACAGCATGAAGGAGACTTTCTGGTGACGAGAATAAATATATCAACATCTGCAGAAGATATTTGTTGTAGAAGTGTAAGGACTATCGGTAAGTCGATATGAACCTTATTTTCCCTGCCAGTTATCAGACAGATTTGAACATATCTTTGAATTTGTAATTTTGCAAAATTTACAACACAACGTAGTTAATGAATGAGCCATTCGTAAAGGATGAACCCATACCCCAACATCAATACAATGAATTGGTATACGTACATCATTCCTTCCACAATAGGAAGGCAAATGTGTCTGCCTATTATCAAGCTAAAATAATAAGAATCATCATTTACTGCATATATAACGTTAACTCTCTACACTTCAATCAAGTAATTATATCGTTTAACTTTGAACAAAGCAATACATTCTTATAATAGAACTATACACAAATTCCACCCGTCTCGACCTTTTTGCAGCCAAGCCGAATCCTCCTTATCCTGTTATTGAAGGCTGTGAAGAACAGGACAAACTATGTCATCTGAAAATAGAACGATTTTCACACTTGAGCTGTGTTGTAAGGAATAGCAGGCCTTCGATCAGTCCTTACTGGGCCATCAGACGCGTTAGAGGAGATGAAAATATAACGTCTACAACGAAAAGTTCAAATAATGGAGTATTTTACATTTCAAGTACAAATACAACAAACCTATTAGAAAAATTAACACCAGTGTTGTCACTTCTCGTTTGTAAGACCGACCATCTCCCATCCCTTCTTAACAAATACACTTCACTGGTGTTGGTTGAATCTCATAGTAACTTTTATAGCGATAACACTGGTCAAAATCTTAAGAAAGTGCGTATAGAAATGAATTCAAAGCTAAACATCATATGTACGTATAGTGATTTTAACATCGTTTTATGGAAACGAAATTTTAATGATGATACGAATTCACAAACGCTTTCAGCAGTTCTTCGCTTGGATACAAACCAAACTGTAACTTATCAAGATAGGTTTGAAGTAGACGAAGACGGTACGTTGACTAAGGAATTCACTTTACCAACGGATGAAGGCATCTATCGCTGCCTGTTTACTAGTGAAAGAACAGACGAGATGAACGCATATTAAGTTTCAGTTTATGATACGGTAACTCTCCTATGAGAAGGAGGTTGAATTTGAGTATCGTATTCCAATTCCTATTATATTTAATTTATGTTTGAGTGCAATGTTTTATACAGTTTCAGAAAACGTTTTATCTCTAGTCACCAAGATTGTGACAAGCAATATAGAAAAAAATAGTATCACATTGTGACAACCTTTATCAATGTAGTTTCTGTTGGATGGTATTCTGTGAAGAGAGAGAGAGAAGTTATATGCCAACTGAACCTGACAATATTGGTTTGTGCAATTGTACTTAGCATTATATATTTAAATCATATTCTATACTTCACTATAGTGTTTGCTAGCATAACATACAGTTTAAAGTAGATAACGCTTCTCGTAAACAAATCGGGTTCAAATTGTGAATGTAAACCAGCCAGCGGTGTAGCATTTTTTATTCCCTACCCACAATTGCGACCTTTTGTTAAAAGAAAACTGCGTAACCATAACCTGTATTGTACAAAACGTCCAATGGTTACCTACTATCTATTATCAGGAAGTGATACCTGTTTCAAAACTACCTGTTACGACAGGTAATAAACAGATATGTGTTGGTTTCGGGATAAATGAATGTTTATACCAGTTGGAATTAGGATGGACATGTTGCTCCCTGTTTGAAATCAGTTGGGCCTTTTTACACGCGCCAGCAGGAGTTTTCTCCTTGAAACAAATACAACTGTTTCTGACATGTATCTATAGAAAAGTAAAATCTGACAAAGCTAGGAAACATTTATCAAGTGTTATCATCGTTAGCAATATTGTATCGTAAACATGTATACATACATTGCATATATGTATGATGTTACAACAGTATGTGACAACTGGCAATTTTCTTCATTCGCAGTAAAACCAGAACCATCATATTTAGTCGTATCAGGTTGCAATCATCAACAGTACTGTGTTCTCTCTGTGCAAAGTGACGATTACTTGACATGCATGGTATACGGAATACGCCCCGAAGTTCAACTAGAGTGGCAGGTTTTGAATAAAGGTTCATCTGTCTCGATCGATCAGCCGCAGACAAGAACTGTACAAAGAAAGGATACGTTCGATGTAGTTTTGACGTCTACCATTAGCTCCACAACAGACACCAAACAGAGAGTAACGGTAGAATGTCGGGCAGTAGGCGAATATGCAGACGTAATGGATCTATCAGTAAAATTGGATCTCCTAATAACATACGGTATGCCCTCGCTGATAAGTCATTGATACATTTTTGAACCCATTCACTAGTTTTAAGCTGATTGATATAGGACTTACAAGTAACATAAATTTTTACAATTATTCATATTATTATTATTTGATATGATGTGTTGTGCTGTGTTGTGTTGTGCTGTACTGTGTTTTGTTTTGTTGTGATGTGATGTGATCTCATCTGATCTCATCTGATATGATACGATATCAGATAAATCCAAAGTATTTTCAAACCCAGCCTGCAATTAATTATAAATTGACAATCTTACAAAATCTCTCAAATATTATTCAAAGCACGATATCGTATGACATGTTTCCAAAAGCTGCTAGATACGTTATCAATGGAACCTGATTTGGCGATTACAAGATGATATCATCTGATCTAGGAAATGCTGGTCCCTTACATATACTGTTCCTATTAATTTGAAACACGTGAAACATCAAGTGGATCACTTTAACTTGAGTGGTCGGGTCAATATAAAACATATTTATGGGAAATGGTGCATTAAATACTTCCAATAATAAACCAACAGTAATTTAAAAACTTTCCAAAATATGAAAGAGTAGTTGAGGTTCATTGACTCGTAAATGAAAGTCATATATATGAGATTTTTAAACAGTGTGCCGTTGTATTCTATTGTCTTTCTCAGATACCGCTGAAGTACACCAGGTCAACTATATGTGGATGTTGCTGCTCATCGTTCCTGTAGTTACTATCCTTATACTAACGGTGATATGCATCATAATTGCGCTGAAACGTAAGAAATTACTGCCCAGATTATCGAATCTAACCCAACGAGTCCAATATTCTAACTTGATAACGCATAACCAAATCAACTTCGACGAAGCCAAGCTAGTCAATCGTATCTTTAGCGCTCTATGAAATATGTTCCAAACAATGTTGTATATAATCTAAATATAATAGACATATCATAAAACAGGTAGAAACAACATACACAGCTGGCAGCGATCCCTCGTTGGCATACCACGAGACCGCATTGTGCTGTGCTTTCATTAATTCCCATCCTAATACTACAATTCCAGCTCGATTGATTACCATGACTACATAGCAAATAGCTCGTGGTGTTGGCAACTTGGATTGACTTTTATACCCTTAAGATAATTAATATAGTAACATTATA
>JAIPMN010207960.1:0-12900 GCA_020650975.1 Apostichopus californicus
TACGGTGTCAGAGGCCGGGACAGGGACCGCTTCAACCACGCCCGTAGCCGCTCTCGCGGCGTATGAGCGGTCTGGGCATAAACGGGCGAGATGGCCCGTTTTCCCACACAAGTTGCAAACGATATCCCCTCTACACTCGGCCAGGGTATGCCCAACCTGTAAACAGCGGCTACACCACTTGTTCGGGCATAACCTGGTCTCATGCCCTTGTAGCCCACACCTCCAACAAGTGCGGGGCTGGCCCGGGTATGCAATGTGGGCCCTGTGCCCATTAGCCCACAAGGTAGAGGGGATATCGGACTTGAGTTCGATTCTAACTCGTCTAGTTCCGGTCTTGATACCCTTACATTCAAGGAATTCCGGCTCCTCGTAGCCGGTCACTTTCCCAAAACGCCCCAGTGTCCGCACAAACAACCTGTTCAGACATGTCCAGAGGGAGATGGAGGACTGTCACCCACACCGAACTGTCATACGGTGTGACCTTTAGTCCCTCAACTCCCTCCAACACATGGACGCCTGCGGGGTGCACCGAACATCACAGCTAGGGGTGTGGCAAACTACACTAAACAAACTACAAACTATTGAAAGGCCAACGTAAAAAACACAAAGTGTGTGGTCAACGAAAAGTGGAGAGCAGCCGAAAACACGTCCGCACTCCACGAAAGCAAACAAAGCAATCAGCTGTGGATTCCAACAGTATTGGGATTACAAAGAAGAAATACATATCGCTGAAGATATGCTATTTAAGGGTGAAAACTCATTGTTCCCACCTCCCTCAGAAACGAAACATTGGTAAAAATTCATGAAGGTCACCAGGGGATAGAAAGGTGCAAAAGAAGGGGAAGGGAAGTAGTATTTTGGCCCACAATAATGAGTCAAATTGTTGACATGGTTTCAAAATGTTCTACATGTTTGATGTAGCAAAACGCAAATGCCAAAGAACCCCTTCAGCCTCACCCAATAGGCCATGGGAAACGCTAGGAACTGATTTGTTTTACCTGGAAAACAAAACATTCTTGTTAGTAGTAGACTATTATTCAAAGTTTTTAGAAGTCTCTGAGTTAAGACAGACAACTAGTGAAGGTGTAGTCAATAACCTAAAGGCTATATTTGCCAGACATGGAATACCGGACAAATTGGTGTCGGACAATGGGCCACAATTTTCAAGTCAGGTGTTCAAGCGTTTTGCACAAGTCTGGCAGTTCAATCATGCAACCTCTTGTCCTACTTATCCACAATCAAATGGGATGGCAGAAAGAGCCATACAGACAATCAAGAAATTGCTAAAAAAACTGACCAAAAGGATCCATATTTAAGTACAGAAACACTCCCATAGACAATCTTGGATCTCCTGCACAGTTGTTAATGAGTCGAAGGCTAAAAACAACACTGCCAATCACTAGTGAACTTCTCAAGCCACAAATTCAAAACAGTGGCAACAATGTCATTGCCAAATTACAAGACCGACAAAACAAACATAAATTGTATTACGACAGAAATACAAAACCTCTTTCAACACTGAATCCAGGTGATACAGTCAGAGTCAGAAATTGAAATGGCACTTGGGATCCAGCCAAGGTGCTTAGTCAATCAAAACAACCAAATTCATTCATTGTTGAAACTCCAAACGGGGACCTTAGGCGAAATAGGCGGCATTTCATGAAGACAAAAGAGGCAAATGTTGTCTTACCTCAAAATGTGAATGAAGATGATTTCAGCTCATTTGAAACTCCCACTGATAACCCTCAGGAGCAGATTCAGGGGACCAGTTCCAGGGGTAGAGTCATTAGTAAACCAAAAAGGTTTATTGAAGAGTACTTAAGGTTGTTCAGTAGTGGCTGAGTTGGAAGTTTATCTCTTTATAGACTAACAGTCTATACTTTGTTTTCTTTTTACCTTTAAATCTTGTGTAGTTTGCAAGTGGAATTTGCAACTATTTCATCACCATTCAACATATAATATTTACACCTTGATAAGGGAGATGTCACATATTGTACTAGCATAGCGCCATCCTTATGTTTGATTATGTTAATCTGTTAATATGATATCACCGATACCCAGAGGCAATACACGTGCAGTTATCTTAAGAACGTCTTGGTGTCTTGATTGCCTACACGATAATCAGGATGGTCATTTTCTTCATCTTCATCACCTTCTTCACCATCAGCTACATCCTTATCATCATCACCACCTCCATGATCACGTTGATATTTTTGTTTCCGTCCACCTTCCTCGCATTTGTACAAATATAAGGCACATCTGCAGACACTTCCGTTTCTTTGTAGCCAACGCACTTAAAATTATAGCAGTTTTTGCATGAATCACATCG
Source organism: Apostichopus californicus (assembly GCA_020650975.1). NCBI lineage: Eukaryota > Metazoa > Echinodermata > Holothuroidea > Aspidochirotida > Stichopodidae > Apostichopus > Apostichopus californicus. The sequence continues at coordinate 2,330 of JAIPMN010207960.1, forward strand.
AACGTATGGTAGATTCTTATCGTTCTTTTGCATACAAATGCAAAATAAATGTTCAGGTGAATAGTTGCTGGAATCATCATTACTTGCAAAACCACTCTCTTCAACAGCAAGAAGATCCTTACAATTTTGTCCGTTTTGTTTCCATGTCATGTACAGTATTTTGCGTGTTTTGCCATTATTTTAATTTTCAAGCCATTAGCTATGTCGCCCCAAACAGAAATAATCTTTGTATGACCTTCATTTAATCGTTTTTGCCACTTCTTGATAAAAAATACGAAGTCACGCACGCTGACTTTTTTCAAAAAGTTTCTTCTTGCCATATGTCTACCTGAAAAGCAACAGAAACAATTTGTTTAGTTAACACGAAGCCGTGTGTTTCATACACAATAATTTGTTGCGGCTCCCAAATGACATGAATGTCGTCGGGGCAAACGTTATTCAGTGTAGTTGGGTTTCGTGGAGTGCAGACGTGTTTCGCTCTCGCTCTCCATCTGATCATGGAGCTATAAGCGAGAAGGAGAAAAAGCTCCTTACTCCTCGTTTGAAGTATCATCCTTTCCGACAGTATATAATGTCTAGAAATAACATGCTCGAGGACACGACACGAGCCACTCTTTCCGCAGCTATTACGCAATTGCAATAACAAAATTCGTCACACAGCTCGATGGTCGAAGGCGTAATACGTAAAACGCGTCATAAGTATCGAAAATCAAAAATGGCGTCTACTTCTAGTATTACTAGCGAAAACTTTAATGTTGATTTAGAACTTGATTTTTAAAGCAAAGAAACTGAAATTGGCAAAGTTTGTTTTTGTGTTAACGAACTACTGGACGATTTAGTTTACTGCGCCGGGATGAGTTGTGAAACTGAATGGTTTCATGTCGGTTGTTCGGGTCTTTTGTTTCAGTTCCGTGAGCCATGGAGCTATAATCTGCTGAGAATGTTAAATGAAAATGATTGATAAAACAGACGAATGATGGTGCCGTTTAAGTTATCTTTTTGTTCCAAGTTTTAAGTTAAACAGTTAAATGCTCATGTTTTCACTTTGTATTGATATTTCCAATTCCATAAATATAAAAAGTTCAAAATTCGAAAGCAAACTAACTTGATTTTATTTCTTATGAAATTTCTGTTGGTTTACGTTAAACCCTTGGAAACATAGCTTCATATCTTAACAACAATTAATTAGTTAGTTTTCCTCGATGCATGTGATTTTTCTGTTAATGTTATGTTATTAATAACATTCACTGTTCAGTTTTTCCTTGTTTACAAATTACAGTATACTAATTCATTTAAGTTTCAACATTGTTCTGCATTTCAGTTTTCTTATATACTTCTTCAGATCATGGAGCTATTCATTCATTAATTTTTTTTTAACTTAACCAATTGTTTTAAAAAAAAAACATACAAAACAATTTCATGTTTCATGTTTTCCTCGACATATTACAAAAACTATTCCTGACAGAATAGACTGCCCCCACGAAGAGCTGTAGCACAGGCCTTGTTAAACGTTATGCAAACCTTCTGAGTAAAATGTTGAATCTCTTCTTATTGCAGTCCCCTGGATTGGCTTGTTCGTATGGCCCACCCTGTCGATATATTCCTCAATCATTCTTTCAATAATTGCACCCTGTCACTTTTTTACAGAAATGGTCACTTATTTTGAAAAAACTGAATTGAAGACTGAAATACCACATTGCACTTCCTTATGGCAAAGAAAGGGAACCACACAAATGAAACGAAGGCAAGAACACTTGTAAAACAACTCAAAATACAGGCCTACAGAACATAACTTCACTTCTCTTTTCTTGCTGATCCACTAAATCTGCTTGCAGGTTTACTCCAACTATGGGGCCTACAAATCCATTTAAATTAGGGACGCTATAATATTTTACCAGACTTAATATTTTTACGCGTTTCTCCCCAACTTAATATTCTTTCTGCACAATTTTTGGCTTGACATGATACTAAATTTTTATCAATGACCTCTTTATTTATTCCGTATATGTTGACATTGTTTTCCATTACTATATCAACCATTTTTGCCTGGCTCACCTAATTTTTACAAGTCAGTGGCTGTAGCCTATCCCCCTCCCCCAAAGCTTGTACGCCTATGATATATTATCTTGAGCGATAACTTTTTTTTAACCTTTTAAGATTTCTTTCACTTTTTCCACATAAACAGCTACAATTTGTATCAATGATTCGTAATATATTTTTTCTGTTATTTGTTCACGTTGTTTTGCCCGACTGTATCAACCATTTGTGCCAACCATCAACCAACCTTGTACCCCTTATGATCTATTAACTTGAACGCAAAAATTATTTTTACTTAAGATTTTCTTTGTCTTTTTCACAGAAATGGCAAAATTTTTATCAATGACCTCTTAATATATTTTTTCCGTTATTTGTTGACGTTGTTTTGCCCGACTAAGTCAACCATTTTTGCCAACCATCAACCAACCTTATACCCCTTATGATTTATTAACTTGAACGAAAAAATTATTTTTACTTTAAGATTTGTCTTTTTCACAGAAATGGCTCAATTTTTATCAATGACCTCTTATATATTTTTTCCGTTATTTGTTGACATTGTTTTACCCCACTAAATCAAACGTTTTTGCCTAACTCACCTCATTTTTCCAAGTCAGAGGCTGCAGCCTCCCCTCGCCCCAACTTTGTACCCCTATGATCTATTAACTTAGGAAAAATGTTTTTTTCTTTGTTAGATTTTCTTTATCTTTTTCACAGAAACGGCTCCAAAGTGGCCGCAGGTGTACACGGTACAACATGCCCTGGATATGTCTGTAGTCTTCATACTCCAGTGCTTAAATTTTTTTTTTACAGACTCACTATACTGCATGGACTCTGGCTTGTCTGTAGAGCTTCAGACACTAGCAAAGCAGCTTCTAGAAAATGGCAGTGGTCCTCTGAAAGAATTCTCGAAATTTATTGTACAGCAGCTCTGGGATGTTATTTATCCTGATAACCAGAGACCAATAACCAGCAGTGATCGTGGGAGAATGGGGAATCGGTTCCACAATTTACGCCTGGATCCCCAAGTACTGAAAGTTTGGAAGGAACTCTTGTCGCGACTAAATCTTTTAACGATAGCCCTAAGTTCTGCTCAACTATTCATGTTGCAACATATTTTTGAATTTCTAATGAAATTAATAATTGCAGAGCAGCAGAAATATGATATGCCCATGAAAGTTCACATTGACACAATGGATTAAGAAACAAAATAGGGGTGGATTGTTTGTGGTCAATAACCTGACTTACTTATTTTTCAAAACTCTTGCTTTTTACGTGCAAAGAAAACGGACACGGACCAAAGGTCAACAAAAACAATCCCAGTCTGTTAAACAACCACCATAACCCAACCGAAAACCCACAAACAGAAACCTCTCACCAACCCACAAACGTATACAATGCAGCGTTCAACGTAACGTGAAAAGGACAGGAACCAAAACAACAAAGCTCTACAAACCAGCCCCAAAAAGACCTCCCTGTCAGGAACAGGAGGTCCACTAGCGAGCATCGTTTCCGGTATAGCGGAAGCGGGTAGGGTGGAAGGGCCACTCGAGTCAATGAGATCAGTGGCCTGTTTCGTCTCGTCAAACGAATCGGAGGACTCCTTAGCCACAACTAATAAGGCTGTAGTGCAGTCCTCCATTGGCGAGTCAGAATCTGGGCCACTTAATGTCTCTAGTATCACCGATAGCGGGCGTAGCTACCGGTGGACCAGTACAAGCGGCATCCTGCGCCGCATGCCACTCCGCTAGTACCATCTCCGCCGTTTTGTCCTGCTGCCTCAGTGGGCAGGCTGGCAGTCTCGGCAAGTTCGATCAGGGGAGAGGTCGGACACGAAAGGGGGAACAAAGCCTCCACCGGTGCGCTAGTGTCGGACACTGGGGCGATGACAGGAGCATCAGGTGTTACGGTGTCAGAGGCCGGGACAGGGACCGCTTCAACACGCCCGTAGCCGCTCTCGCGGCGTATGAGCGGTCTGGGCATAAACGGGCGAGATGGCCCGTTTTCCCACACGAGTTGCAAACGATATCCCCTTTACACCCGGCCAGGGTATGCCCAACCTGTAAACAGCACCTCCAACAAGTGCGAGGCTGGCCCGGGTATGCAATGTGGGCCCTGTGCCCATTAGCCCACCTTCAGTCCCCCAACTCCCTCCAACACATGGACGCCTCGGACGCGGGCAGCCTCCGAGGTGAATCTAACATCAAAACAATTCATACCCCGGAGAGGTTTACGCTGAAGCGCGTCAACCTCTCCAGGGACCTTTAAACCAAGAGACGCAAAACTGAAAAAACTTGTCCGGGGACGACCTAAGCCTCCCCCGAAAAACTCAACAATACGATTTTGCTGTCACGGCGAACCGCCATGACAGCTAGGGGTGTGGCAAGCCACGCACCTACGAAACAAAAAACCACGAAACAAAGCCAAAACTACACTAAACAAACTATAAACTATTGAAAGGCCAACGTAAAAAACAAAGTTGTGTGGTCAACGAAAAGTGGAGAGCAGCCGAAAACACGTCCGCACTCCACGAAAACCAACTACCAACTCAAAACTCTTGAATTCCATACTAAGAAAGTACTGAATGTCAAGAGATTGATGGTGTTGAAGGATGTCAATATTAACAGTGAACTCTTGAATGTTTTAAATACACATAATGAAGTACGAAAACGCTGGGATGAGCTGGTAACAACAGAACTGGATGTTAAAGTAAAACAGGATCTTGTGAAGCAATTTGTCGTAAAATTGGGTAAAATTGGGTAAAATTAAGGGTTAACGCTTTCGTGAGAATGTATATGGAAGTAAGGAAGCAGGTAAAAAAGGAGAAAAGGCATTAAGGAAGATATTGGCAAATCAAGACAAGTAGCTTGGGCAAAAGTTGCTAATATTAAAGGAATAGTCCCATGGATTTTTTTAAAATTGTATATGATAGAGACAAATTTATCAGACAAACTCGTCAAAAAATCTTATAACATATTACTACAAGAAGTTATGCAAGTTTGAAACTCAGAGAGATTGGCCTGCAAATGGCTGGTCAAAGGTCAAAAGTGACATGACAGGGACAAATTCATTCAAAGTTTTCAAAGTTTTTATGTATTTCATTCAAAAAGTTCATTAAAAGTTCTCGTCCATGTTTTCATAAGAAAAACGTGCATGGACAGACGAGCAACACATATTCATATAAATTGTATGTTATACCTTGCCTGAAACAACTGTTCGAATCATTAAATAGAAGGTGATTAATTTTTAATTGGAGTTATATATCTTCATCTTCTCTTGGCCTCTTGCGGCAATTGCTCCTCAGCGAACTAACAGCTCTGCTCCCTGCAACCATCAGAGATAACATGTTGTGTCCAACTTGCAGAACAGATGGATTGTCATTCCTTCATCCACAACCTGTTTGCTTCGAAAAATATTCTTCCAAAGGATTCTGCGAAACTTTCTGACTTAAAACATACTCCACGGATGGATTTTGTAGGAGCTCCTTTGCTAGACTGACAAATGATTTCACTGAAATGAAAGAAAATAAAGCACACATAAACACGTTGGTAAAAAACACGAGTGCAAAATTATAACTGATGAAGCATCCACATGGAAGTCCATATTCACTGAAGTTCTTCTGAACCAAGGGGCTCTTCCATGCAAAAAGCTGTCCCTCTTTTTTCCTTTACAAGAAATACATGTATTAATCAACATGCCCTTCTTTATAAACTGCATACTTCCAGGAAGACACGTATCAATCCATGTCTCTCGAGAGGCACTCAAAAGGTACTGTACCACAGGTAAAATATTTGAAATGGTGACAAATACAATCAATGGCGTAGCCAGGATTGCAAATTTGGGGGGAAAAATTTGTTTGCTGGGGGTCAAATTTGGGGAGCGTCAATATACTTATGTACAATTTGTATGTAATATGCGTTTCGTCTGGGGGAACAAATCTCATTGGGGGGGGGGGATGGCCCCTGGCTATGCCACTGAATACAATACCCTCTCTGATGGAGGTCATTTGATTGCAAGTGGAATTCCACACATGGATAGGTTTTTAATTTGATTCCCAACTGTTGTATACCTATGATTCAATGATTATGTATGTAAAAGGATAAAGCGCCCTCCATCGGGTGGATTGACCGATAAGCGATTACTGAGAACGGTTAAATAAATACGGGCCAAAGAACCGGCCTTAATTGTAGCCATCCGTCTCGTCTACTAACTGCGTACATAACACCAAGCAATTTACTTTTAGGGATTTGATATTTGATATTTTGGTCGTCTTCCATTTCCTAAACAAACAATGCCACCTAGTTGCAAACATACAAATATACCTCTAGTTATTATGCTCATTTTCAAAATGACTTTTTTGCCAGATAATTTTGCTATGCTACTATTACTTCCCATAGCCCATGTTTTTTTGGCATTGTTCCTTTGTTTTAAGCTTGTGGGAGTGGTTTCAGACCTGGACCGACCGTTTAACGGGAGACCGTTCCTGGTCGGTAGGACAGAGCTTTGTTTTATATGGGTTACATCCACCAGTTTGTTCTGTTGGTGTGTTGCAGCGTATTATTTGTGTTTGTTAGGTTGTGAAAAATATTGTTTGGAGGAATAGATGTGATGTTGTTTTTAGGGGGAAATTTGCCAAAAAAAGGACATACGCCCACCAACCTGCAGAGACAAAACGCCCGACCACCCACTGAATCATTAAAAAACTACAAAAGGACGACCAGCAAGCAGCGAAACAAAACACCCCTCCCCAGCACACCACCGTCCAAAAAAGGCAGCCCCATATAAACGGCTAAAATCGCCTCCAACCTCAAGGCGAATGTCAGAGTTCACCGCCTCCAGGACTGCCTGCCAACTGGCAAATTTCACCCTGAAAACCACATTACATCTATTCCGCCAAACATGTTTTTTTACAATAGAGCAAACAAAAATAATGCGGTGCAACACCGCAACCGAACAAACTGCAGGGTCTACCCCATATAAAATAAAGCCCTGCCCTACCGACCATGAACGGTCTCCCGTAACACGGTCGGTTCAGGTCTGCAACCAACTGTCTTTCTTCGGCACATCTTCTGCACTCCGTGATTCAGCGTACCATTCATCCAGAAATCCTAGAAAATCATTCTCTAACCACTAGTAAAAGAAGAAAAATCAAAATGAAAATAACTTCCAGCCAAATCCAAATCCTTCCATTTAAAGACTAGATAAGCTTTAAGCCAGTACTTGTAACATAGTCAGCCCAGACATCTCGAGCAAATAAAAAATTAAGGTTGTGCAATATTAGCCCAGTGGGTAGGTAGATCTGAACTTTTATTATCCAACATGCAATGTCTGTATTGCACTCACTGCTATATGACAGGTAAATTAGCAACACTTGTGACTTTTTACTCCAAATTACTGATGAAGACAATTCCAAACATACCTTGAACCTCTCATCATCGACCGATTTGTATGCTGCAAGATTAGCATCCCTTCCTTGAAAATGTTGTTTGGTGTTGGCAACGTTGAGGCAGTCAAACCAGTCATTGATTGTACGTATGAACAGTATGGTTGACTCAAGTGTATAAGCCACAGTTTTACTGAGAACCTGCAAGAAGCAAGAAAAGAACATGACCAAACTTTATAATTAATCTTTACTTTCCCTAGATAGGTGATAGACTTCCCATCATTGCTGGTTACTCACTTTTCAGTTTGACAACTGCAAACAAAGTGTCAAATGCAGGCACAAAATTGTGTAGTCCTGGTCAACACTAAAACCCTGCCCTAAACATCTTAACAAATCTTTACTGAACAGTACAGTAGTATACATTTGTGTTGAATAAACTTACATATCATTTTGGTCGTGTGACAGTTTTGAAACTGTAGATTTGCAGCAGTTTTATCCCCCTGTATTATTGATCAGAGTCAATAAATCAAATATCATTTATTCTCAATAACAGCAGACTGGACTAGGTTAACATAGAGCTATATAACAGAAAACATTAAATACTGCTGATGTTGAATTTAAAAAACAAATTAAATACTAAAGGTGAAATCAGTACAAGTAGAATACCTGTGCTGCTAGGTACACTCGCATTCGCAATGATGGTGTCAGATTCAAGTGTTCGTACGTCAGTTTATGAACAAAACGAAGACCAGGTGATGGCGCATTGAGCTGTTGGTCCCATTCCTGTAGAGACAGCAAATGTGTCCAACGGATTTCTTTTCCCTTGCAAAATGTACAGAAGGAAAAAGCAATAAATAAATATAAATCATACATAAAGTGCTATGGACACGTAGGTGCAACATAGGCTAACATAGGAAACATTTGATTATTTTTGGTACTTGCGGTTTTTCAGTATTTAGTAAATTATGAATCCAAGTGAAACGTTGGTTTCAGTAATGACACCAAAAAACAGTGCAAGCTTATGAAGCAATGGAAAGAAACACAAGAAATTTGGATATTCCCGCATTGTCAGCAAATTTGCACATCACATCTACAGTAAATAAACAATAATGAATATATTGCAATTAACATTGAATGTCTTGAAGAATCACTTTTTAGAGCAGAAAAATATCAAAGAAATAAAGAATATCTCAAAATAATCAGTAGATCATGGAGCTCTCGTTTATAGCTCCATGAGTACATACAGTACATACCCTAACATTTCTTGATCGTGAATTATAGCCGGAGTTCTCCCAATTATTCCTGGTTGTTTTCAAGAGATGGGCCACATCACAGAAGAAATATATCCGTTCCCCACTCCTGTAAGGGTTGTTGGTGAAATAAGTCAAGGCATCCGTTGTATGCTTTTCATGAAGCTTGAAGAATTTCTTGTTCTGTGATGCACCGTCCGCTACAATTGCCCGAACATGAATACCAAAGAACTCCAAGTGCCTTATCCAGTCCCACACAATTGGATATAAATCATTACCTTTCAGATCCCCTGTAGCAAAGTATGCAACTGGGGCTTTGGTATTTGAAAAAATTGTCCGCACCATAATAACCAAAACATGTGTTGCCAGAGGTGTACTCTTGGTGTCATCTTCTCCTTGCACCCTTCTTTCAAAATCACTTAATAAGTTATTGATTTCACCTGTATCACAAAACCCTATTATTTTACCTGAAGAACACGAGTAGGCTAATCCAGACTTAATCTTCATCTCGTCAAGAATCAAAGAAACATTTTGCTTGATGTCTCCTGTTTGGGCATTGATTTCTTCTGCTACCCGCTTGACTATATCTGCGTTGATTCCAACTTTCGCCTTTGTAAAATGTATATTTTTATTCAATGTCACTAGACTTGGTAATGTTAAAAAGCCACTCTACTCTGCCTGATTAAGTTGTATGCAGCTGGTGACTAAGAATGTAAGGCAACACTATTTTATTATGTGTGGGTGCCAACGCCAGCGACTAGGTGGATTTTGTAGATTCTCTTTCTGCTGCTGCCAAAGCAGCTCCTGTGGGCTTCCTTGCTTTAGCAATGTCTTGAGTGAGTTTTCTTCAGCAACAAAAATTTCTTTCAAAACCTCTCCTTCATCTTTCTCAATGCTGAGTGCTTCCTTAACGAACATGCTATTTACTTGCTAGTTGGTTTTCGTGGAGTGCGGACGTGTTTTCGGCTGCTCTCCACTTTTCGTTGACCACACACTTTGTGTTTTTTTACGTTGGCCTTTCAATAGTTTGTTTAGTGTAGTTTTGGCTTTGTTTCGTGGTTTTTTGTTGCCACACCCCTAGCTGTCATGGCGGTTCGCCGTGACAGCAAAATCGTATTGTTGAGTTTTTCGGGGGAGGCTAAGGTCGTCCCCGGACAATTTTTTTTCAGTTTAGCGTCTCTTGGTTTAAAGGTCCGTGGAGAGGTTGACGCGCTTCAGCGTAAACCTCTCCGGGGTATGAATTGTTTTGATGTTAGATTCACCTCGGAGGCTGCCCGCGTCCGAGGCGTCCATGTGTTGGAGGGAGTTGGGGGACTGAAGGTCACACGGTATGACAGTTCGTTGTAGGTGACAGTCCTCCACCTCCCTCTGGACATGTCTGAACAGGTTGTTGTGCGGACACTGGGGCGTTTTGGGAAAATGACCGGCTACGAGGAGCCGGAATTCCTTGAATGTTAGGGTGTCAAGACCGGGACTAGACGAGTCGAACTCAAGTCCGATATCCCCTCTACCTTGTGGGCTAATGGGCACAGGGCCCACATTGCATACCCGGGCCAGCCTCGCACTTGTTGGAGGTGTGGGCTAGAAGGGCATGAGGCCAGGTTGTGCCCGAACAAGCGGTGTAGTCGCTGTTTACAGGTTGGGCATACCCTGGCCGAGTGTAAAGGGGATATCGTTTGCAACTCGTGTGGGAAAACTGGCCATCTCGCCCGTTTATGCCCAGACCGCTCATACGCCGCGAGAGCGGCTACGGGCGTGGTTGAAGCGGTCCCTGTCCCGGCCTCTGACACCGTAACACCTGATGCTCCTGTCATCGCCCCAGTGTCCGACACTAGCGCCCCGGTGGAGGCTTTGTTCCCCCTTTCGTGTCCGACCTCTCCCCTGATCGAACTTGCCGAGGCTGC
>JAIPMN010207983.1:0-14125 GCA_020650975.1 Apostichopus californicus
ATATATGTTTATACCTCTATATATATGTGTGGATATGCCATGCCAGTCAGCTAAATGAATAGAACCGGTCTCAAATATTACCATCTAGTCACTGATCTACCTCGTGACTGTGAATAAGCCAGTTCAGATTTTATAATACGCAAGCGCTTGGGTTCATGTGCGTCAATAGTTTAAAATATGATATTGGCCGAGCTTATAATATCGACCATGACTAACACTGTTATCCATGTCATGTTGTTATAATGAATGATCTACCTTGTGTATGTAAATATGCCGGTTCAACGTTGATAATGCACAATACATGCATGATTTTCGCCTGATCAGCTCGTTGGAGAATCCTTCGACAGGCATAACACAAACCTCAGTATCAAACAGTGTAATAAGGTAGCGATAATGTCATGCAAAGTCAGTTGGTTGTGCTTTGTACACCTTAATTGCTAGGTTTATGGTTAAATGTGCCTCATAACTAAAGGCAAGCCTTACTTCATATGACTAAATTGGTCAAAATGATAAAAAAAAAAATAGATTAGTTAGAACTGCGCTTGTTAAATCATTTTCTATTACTAACTAGTTAAACAAATATTTACTGCAATCATACTACATGTTTATCTACTGTCGTTTCGCCAATGAATATGAAAAGTCAGTCAGATAAATGAATAGAACATGTTTAAATATCAAGATCCAGTCACTGATAGTCGTTAGTCATTTATTCTTCATTTACATAATTCAATTACTAACCAAGGTATGGGAGTAACACATTCTATTGTTTAACATTATCTTTAGCTGCAAACGCTGAATGAAAAAAAAGGATACCATGAAAACATGAACATTTTATATTCAACATTGCCTCATACCGCGGTGCAATTAGCATATGATATAATTATCATTGGTACCGCTGTTTTAAACATGCAACCCTGACCGTCAAATGAAAGGTCATTATTTATCATGTATATTGTACTCTTTATCCAAGGATAAATTACTGTGATTGATATTCTGTGATAAAAAATATCAGTAACATTCCTTGTGATTCGTTTTTGGCATTTGTGTAATACATTGATCATTAAAATCAACCGTATATCATTATAGCTCTTTGGTTTGTATTTTCTGATGTAGGCAGACAATAGTCTTTTACCAAGGTCGACAATAGGCTACCTGCATTTGTGAGATAATCGTCTATGTCAAAAGCTACCATTTCAGAGAGGTTATTTAATATAAGTTCTACCTCCTAATCCCTTTTTAAGTTCCATCAATGAGTGAGACAAATATTTATGATCTGTTTCGAATAATGCCAGATAATTTGTCGTCATTTATTTTTGTATTTAATAACGTTGACATATTCATATGGGCAGCGGAGTAGACCACGCAAACAGTGTCACCAAGTTTGAATGAAAGCACCGACAAATGACGAAGAACATCAAATGTGGCAACATGATGCACTTGAGTCGTTGTATGGAACGAAAACTCAAAACTAGCGGACGGAAGGATGAATTCGAATGTATACAAATGCATTTAGTCAGAATCGTGTTACACAGCTACCACGCTGAGCAGCATACGCCCCCTTTAACCTTTGACTTGTATTGTGGATTAGGCTGTCTTAAAAAAATACTCGGATCTGCCTTATTGTGACAGTTTTCCCTTTGAATTGTTATTGCACCGCGCATGCGTGCATTTTTAAAAGCCTTAAAATGTTCGTTAAATATTACTTATGTTGTTATCATACGGAGACTTTTCAGCTTTTTGTCAGTCAATTACACACAACAACATAACTCTCTAGGTGTATAAAAAGTTCTATCACATAATTGACACTATTGCTAACGAAATTAACACAGATGAAGAACGAGAAGTACATGTACAAGAGGAATTGTTGTTTAACAGCCGTGGATGACTCTTTCACACTGCATAAGACTACTGTAAAGAACACAGTTTAGCAAACTGTAATATACTATGCTGTAAGGAATGCTACTATGAACACTATATTGATGACGTAAAAACTGTCATGAATCATGAATAAGGACACTGCCTCAGATACATGAGGACATGGACAATGTTAGTAACGAAACATTACACATATAATATATATGCATACACACTGTAGTAGCTTCAATGTCTCCACATGAGTCTGATATCAAGAAACTTACCCATAGCGTGGAATTAATTCGTCTGTAATATATGTTAATAACGTCCCAGAGGAGCGAGTTAATATAACGTTCCTTAAAAAATAAGACTGCACTATATATCTGCATCCAACTGATTAAGTCGAATAATCTGCAACTACTAATGGACACTGGCTGGTACAATAAAGATAGTTAATCTAGTGTATATACATGCAATCTCTTCATATTTACTTAATCTCTTTACGTTAGTTGATGGAATTGCTGGCGCAAAGTCCAATTATTTTCAAGTATCTTCTTGCTTTGACATTATTAAGTTGTTGCCATACAATATGCATTGAAATTCGATTTGTAAAGAATGATGTATTGCACGCTATCTTGATAGCCTGGTAATGTGTTAAAGGTCAATCATATAACAAGGCTGAGCATATAATGTTAGCACAGTAACTGGGTGTAACTGAGTTCCCAGATTCTGAAAGTCATTTACCAAACGTTTTCTAAATAAATAAAGATTAAAACACCAGAACAATCACCACTTCACGAACGGTTTCTTCCTTTTGGGACTTATTAGAAGAAGGTGGGAATCGAACCCTGGACCTCACATGTCACAGACAGAAGTCCGCACCACTCAACTACAGTGATTCTACTGGTGCTTTGTATAACTGTCAATGAGAGCGTATTACGTATTTTTCAACGATTTATTTAGTTGTGTTGTATATGGGCGTATACGGTCACTGTCCCGGGGTATAATTCCCGTAAAATATCAGTACTATCTTTCAGAACAGTAACTGCAGGTTAACACCTGTAACTCTTTCAAATCTTGTGATAATTTAGGGACACTAATACATTTATGAAGTAAAGAGAGAAAGCACAGTAAATGAAAGTGTAACATTCAGTAGTATATAATACAAAGTTCATAGTTTCATGTACCTACGTCTGAGTGTCTCTTACCAGGGATTTTAGAGTATACAACATTAAAATTAATGGTAAACGTCATCGGGGTCCATGTGCATTGGTCTCCTGGGTGAGACCTTACATTTACAAATCTGTTTTTGGAATATTTAAATATGCAATTGTCGTTAACAGAAATGTGTGAAATAAAATAAAATTATTAAAACTGTTCTTCATGTCCATGTTCAATTCTCTATAAAGAAAAGTTGTAAGAAGGTCACCAGGTGGGCGAGATGAACACCTAGTACTTAACACAATAAAACAATACCGTAGTAACACCGATACATTTTGGTAACGTTGAGTGTATCATAACCAAATCATGGGGTAACTAGCTAAGTGAATTTACATATGATTAACTATTGCTTGTATACTGAGGAAAAATCACAGTGTGAAATTGGTTTTGGGAGCGGTAGAATAAATGTTACATGAATCCCATAAAGTATAGGTTATTATAGTTATATAGGGTTGAGCATGTTGAGAATGTTTTCTAACAAAGCATTGTCCAAGACCTTTGGTATAACGTATCGTTAGTTGTCATGATATATGGTTGTGGTCATACAAACTCCTGATTATTGTGTGCATACGGTTGAAAAGGACGGGGTTGGGGAGTTACACCATGAGGAATGGACTAAAGGGTGTGGTGTAAACAGTCCCGACTGAACAAATCCTCCCCACTCCTCTCACGTTGGAGGTGGAAGTTTTCCTCTACTACTCATTTTCTTTTTGCGCACGTTACTACTTAGAATAACACGTGTTGCATACGTGTGATCAAGACATGCGATAATGGCGGGGTAAGCTATTGGAGAGGCCTTTACAGCTCTGTCATTCTAGGTTCTATATCTACAAATCAAGGTTCATATTTACATTTTGATATTGATTGCAGTAATATATAACTAGGTAAACACATTAAGGCGAGATAGACACGTACTATAGGCAGTACAATGAAACTAATCGATGAACATGCTTAAAGTCTAGTGCCCTTATAGGTAGCACATACTGTAAGGTTATGGGTTTTGAAAAAATGGTAAACACTGTAATTTTCACAAACATTTTTGAATATACTAAAGACTAGGTTGTTATGTATAGAAACGTAAATCAACGGCAGGTTGATTCAGTTATTAAAAAGTACTATTACTGTCTAGCTGTTCGTACATTTAGTGACTTGACCAAGATACATCCTTATGAATCTTTCCACATTAAGCAGACATTGTCACATTTGTAATAACATTTACCCAAGGAAAGCTTCTACGTTATCTTTCTATTTTGAGGGGGAGAAAGGGGCTGTGGGGTAGGGTGTAGTAACATGGCCGGGGCATCTGAGAGGTGCTGCACACCGGACTTGATTCACTTCTAATTCTGCTTACCAGTATCATTACATACTTCAATTGGATAGGGGAAAGATAAGCAGCTTATCTTACCATATCCCAGTAATCATAAACTTTTATTTTAGATAGCAGGTGAGGGATTTGATTGTAAACCTGGTTCAGGGATCTAAGGGGCTGTTTCCCTCACTTTTGAGAGGTTTTGTTGTTTTCAAAAAGACCCTAGATGTAATGTAGTTTACTATTTAAGATTATTTCCCATTACTACTTGTGTTTGAAAATGTAATTATGGTATCTGCATAAAATGTAAGCGACACAATGTAACGAATGATCAAACTTTGTGAAAGGGCTGGACGTCGCCCGTTGACACTCTCATATATGGCAAACCAGTTAACAACTTTCTACAAGTCAGTGTTTCTCTCCAAATTCAAATACAGCCAAACTGAATAATCTTAAACGACATATGTCTGTCACATTGGTACAAGTTGTAGTGTGTTAGCACCATAGTGCGTTGTGGATTTTAATAGGAATGGGTAGATCTGTTTTATTACCTGTGTAATGACATTAAAAATCGTTATAAAAGTATCGCAGTTGTCAATATTGCTGTGGTATAGTCAACAAAATTACCGACATAATCTGATAAAACAGCAACTCAAGATCTTTGAAAAACTCGGGAGTGGGCAAGTGCCCCTCTTGCCCCCGCCCCCTGTAATCCCGCCGTTGATAATGGGTAAGGTATATTCGCAAAGATATCAAGACTGAAACTGACGTTAATTGCATCCGATTTTCAGCCATGGTTAGTGGTTTTAGTCTGAAGATGATGTGGACTTATTATATGTTGCAAAATGTCTAAATGTTTGTATTCATGCTTACTAAATGCAGGACACTAATAGTGCCGATGTTTCTTTCCCAGGGTTTGTTGTGTATCGCCAGGACAGGAGGGATACTCATAATTGTATTGGTGGGAGAGTTTTACTGTATGTTAGTTGTCGTGATATACGATTGTGGAGTAATAAAAACTCTTGATTATTGTGTTAATAAGGTTGAAAATGGCGGGGTTGTCTAGTTACACTATGAGGAATGGACTAAAGGGTGTGGTTAAGAAATTCCCGGCTAAACAAATTCACCCCCACCCCATCTCTCGTTGGTAGTGGGAGTTTCCCCCATACACCCAATTTCTCTTTGCGCTCACTACTACTCTGAATGACACATGTTGTATTCATGTGTTGCATACGTGTGATCAAGCCAAGCAATAATGGCGGGATTAGCTGTTGGAGCGGCCTTAACAGTTCTGTTAGTCTCGGGGTCTATATCTACAAATCTAAGTTCATATTTACATTTTGATATTGATTGCGTTAATATATAACTATGTAAACACATTAAGGCGAGTTAGACACGTACTATAAGCAGTACAATGCAACTAAGCGATTAACATGCTAAAGTCTAGTGCTCTTGTAGGTAGCATATATTGTAAGGTTATGTGTGTTGAAAACTTGCAAACACTATATATAATTTTCACAAACATTTACTCCACTTGAACATTCTAAAGACTATATTTACATTCTTCCCAAAAACACTTTACATAACACAGGCATTTTTAATAACGTTTATTCAAGGAAAGCTTCTAAGTTATCCTTGGAGGGGGAGGGGCTGTAAGGTGCTGTAACATGGCAGAAACATCTGAGAGGTGCTCCACATCGGACTAAATTCACATCTACTTCTGTTTATCAGTAGCATTACATACTTCAGTTGGATAGGGGAAAGATAAGCAGCTTATATTACCATGTCCCAGTAATCACAAACTAAGATCATGAGCAGAGCAGTGATTTGGTGTTAAACCTGGATCTATGGGGCTGTTTCCTTCACTTTTAAGAACTTTCGTTGTTTTCAGAAAATAACCTAGATGTAGTGTGGTTCGATATTTATAGGTTATTACCCATTGCTACTTGTGCGTTTGAACATGTTACGATGGTATCATCATAAAATGTTGCCAGATTTAGTTAGCGACATACAAAGTAACAAATGATCAATCTTTATGAAGGGCCGGACGTCGCCCGTTGACACTCTAATATATGGTAAACCGGTTAACAACTTCTACATATCATCATAAAATGATATGTAGAAATGTTTTTTCTACTTTTTTTCCCCTCGCGTTTTATAAAGAATCCGTCTCCAATCTCCACTTTTCAAGTTAACTTGCAAGTTAATTGGTGACACGTAAGTTGATGTTGCTCCAGAAGCACGGAATGTCGGTGCGTTGATGGACCAACTCATGTCGCTTCAATCGCATGTGAACAAAGTGTGTTGCTCTGCAAGTCTTGGGATATCAAAGATTGGTCGTATAAGGAAATATACAGATCGGCCGACTGCTGAACGACTTGTACACGCCTTCGTAACATCTCATCTCGATGACAATAACAGTCTTCTCTATGGCCTACCAAATTCTGCCATTGCCAAGCTACAACGTGTGCAGAATAATGCCGATCGCGTTGTCCTGGGTGTAAGTGGTAGGGATGTTAACATAAATGCCTTGCGAAAGAACGAGCTCCATTGGCTTCCAGTGAAGGACCGCATTGTGTATATAATTTTATTGCTTACTTACAAGTCACTCAACGGTCTTCCTCCTGCTTACATCAGAGATCTTCTCGCTGCTTACACAAGGGACGCTCGCTCCGTTCAGCATCGCATGCACTCCTCGTGGTCCCGAAAACCGTCTCAACCAAGAACTACGGAGATCGCGCTTTCTCGGTCGCTACACCGAAGCTTTGGAACGACCTACCACACGACATACAGACTGCCAAATCTCTCGCAATATTTAAGAAAATTTTAAAAACACATCTTTTTAGTTTCTCTACGTGATTTTGTCACTTTTATATACTCGTGTTTTTATCTAGACTGTTACTTTTGTATAACTCTATTTTATGTGTTTATCCTTTGTTTTGTTTTCATAGGTTTTGGTCTGTTTTATAGTCTTCTCGTGTTTTAAGATTTTTGTGTTCGTATTTTACACAGTTTCATTTTCGTTTATGTGTTTTCTAGACTTTTTATTCCTTTGATTTCTCTGTCTTTTTTTGTTTCTTTTGTTTTAGGTTTTGTAAAGCGCCTAGAGGCCTTTTGGTATTTGGCGCTATATTAAGAACTTATTTATTATTAGTATTTATTATTAATATTATTATTACATATCAGTGTTTCTCTCATTATTCAAATACAGTCAAAATGGATAATCTTAAAGGACATTGGCCTATATGGTGTTGTCACATTGGTACAGGTAGTATTCAGCTAGCACCATAGTGCATTATGGATTTAAATAAGAATCGATACAATGGGTCGATCTTTTCTAAAGCCTGTGTAATGACATAAATAAGTACAAAAGTGTCGCAGAGTTGTCAATATTGCTGTCTTAGCCAACCAAATTACCAACACAATCGGATAAAAAGCAAACTCAATGTCTGGGAAAAAGTGGGGTGTGGGCAAGTGCCCTTCTTTCACCCTGTAATCTCGCCATTTATAATGAGTATGGTATATACGCAATGATATCAAGACTGGAACCAAAAATAATTGCATCCGATTTTCAGCCATGGTTAGTGGTTTTACTCTGAAGATATGCACTTATTATGCAGCTGAACGTTTCTTTATCTGTTGCAAAATGTCTAACTATTTGTGTTTATGCTTACTAAATACAGGACATTAATAGTGCTGAGGTTTCTTACCCAGGGTCACATGATGTTGTATCGCCAGGACAGGAGGGGATACTCATAATGGTATTGGTGGTGGAGTTTTACTGTATGTTAGGGATGATATTGTAAATGTTGAGAAGTCTCAGTTGCAACGTTCTATCGTCAATTCTGTCTGGTGCGATTTGTACACGGACAACTCCAAGAGGTCCAGTAGTTTTATTAAACATTGGTGTTTTTTTAACCGGTCTCCTAAAAGCGGTGAAGAGATTTGAAATGGGATTTTATCTTTCATTCTAAGTATTAAAACAACTATCCAGTGACCTTAATTGACATATTATTTACTTTCTTTGTTGGGTCTTAAAATCAAGGTAACAGATGAAAAACCTCTAGGTAAATTGTGAGTAGCTGTGTATGTAACATGACACGCAGAGAAACACATAACAAACCACTTGCCCATTTAAAAAAAAAAACATGTATGTTTCCCTCCAGATATGAAGTAAGACATTTTCAGATTCGGTAACAGAAGTTATAAAGAAAATGTACGATAACGAGATATGAATAATTGTAATATTATATAATTAAAAAAAGGGTACTTTTAAAGTAACTTACAAGATAATTTTCACCATTTTTCCAACTATATCACAAACAGCTAATCAATATTACATACTATGCATTTGTTTACAATATCATCTATAACATCGCAACTGATATCCGTCCGAACTTCAGACGTTATCTTCTCAAATTCATTCTAAAGGGGCCGGATCAGCCAGCGTTTCTAACGAAAACCAACAAAACTATCAATAAGTATCATATATATTTCCTTATTAAAATGTGCTCCTCCCCCCTCCCGACAATGATGCTTCTGGAAAACTATCCAATAGCAAACATAATGCAAACTAGCTGAGATTCTTTCTGCTTTCACAAATAGATGTACAACAGATTGTATAAACAAAACCTTTGTATTCTTTAACTTTTTAAAGGTAAAACTCATTAACCTTGAAATTGGAAGAAAAAGATGAAGAATAATTATTTAGTACAAAATCACTTCTATCACCGATCTCCCTCACATCATACCTCCAGTCCACCAGACATACACGGGTATACCTATACAAATGGCCATAATGATATTGAACCTTGAATGTAGAAAATGATACGATTCCCGTAGATTAGGCATCAAGTAGGATTGGGTTTTTGTTGGGGGGTAAAATGTTCGAAATCTTCCAGAGTATGTAACTTTGTAACATCATTAGATGCATACTGATATGTTATTTGTATAATATATACGTCTACTATGAGGAAGAATTGTTTGCTGAAGAATCCGTCAAATCTCTGCTTTCTCTTCACGTGCAAATTCACTACTTACATAACCTGTCGTTGATTCATTTTAGATTCATTGACTCATATCCCTACGGTCATATAAAACAATAAAAGGACACCAGCATCAGCTGAATGCTGTGGACTGTCTGTCACATAGTCAACTGAGAAATAGGTCATTTCAAATATATGCAACCCAGTGAACCAATATTACATTACAATAAAACCACCATACTATGAACAAGCAATATCTGTTTTGAGTCTTTTTCAGTTAACATAGCTGTCCCATCTGCTTTATCGATGAGTTAGCCATAATTTTCCAGAAATTGAAAGGATTACATCTGTAAAGGTTGGAAACAAACATTTTTAAGAAGGAAACAATTCCTTCACTTCGCACATGCGTTGAAGTTAATGCATATTTCCGTTAAACAGGTGGAATTATACACAAAAGCTTGTAAAAATACAAAATATATGTTCCCTTGTTTCAATATTGTTGTTGATCACGTTGACATTAGCGTACAGTATTTTATTTAAGAAATGTTAAAGTGCTTCCTAAACGAATCTATTTATGCTTCTTCACAACGATATCAAATTGTGAACAAAATGAACAATTTCTCACTGCCTAAATACGTCGCAGAAGCAATTAACTAAGTAGGATTTTACAATTGAAGGATTTTTCTCTTCATAATCAAGGTAGGCCTGCATATTTACCTCAAACTGGTTCTCGAAAAAGTGTATGTGATTTTATCTTAGTCTTAATTTTAAAAGGCCAATACATTTGAAAAGTGACAATCTTTATTGTTAGTATATGGTTAGTTTGATACCCTACAGATTATAACACAATAATTGTTATTAAATAAGGTTATAATCAACAACCAATAAAAAACAAATAAACCAGCCCATGTCGTTCCAAATAGCGTACCTATCTACATAATAACGGATTTTGAATACATTTGTACTACCATACAATGACTGTAACAAAGGATAACTTCATGATGTACATTTCTAGTTTTCTTCTGGAAAAATGGCAAAACTTCAGAAATAAGAAGGGCAACGATAATGAAACTAATAAAAACAGTTAAGAATTAAAAAGGAACATATGAGGGTTTATCACTTTAATATAATTGTATTGTTCTATATCTGAGGTATAACCATGATTGTTTTTTTTTTTTTTAATATGAATCAAATAAATGTTCTAACATGTTATTTACAAGAAAAGTTTATTTGATTTGCATTCAGGTGTTAAGAACTGTACCACATAGAAAGTGATACAAGTATTGCATCATATCATCTCTGATGCGGGATGTTATACACTGATGTATTAATGTTCTGTTGATAATAATATGATGATGACCGCAACTTTCTTTTGGAAATACTGTTCCTTTTGTTAATAAATTCTAAATTATCACTCATCCATATTAAATATTATGCCATATTTTAACAAAATAACATGTTTCACGTTGAAGTAGTTCTCTTTGTTATTTAAAGCGCGTTACTTGCTACAAAACAAGATTTCTTCTCTTAAAATGTGTGATACTTCTACTGACAGCATAATTAATGGTTTGTCGGCTAGACTAGTAGTCCAGTTTTCTTTGTGTGATGACACTATATTGTTTGAGTTTCGTCAAATCAAAATATAACAGTAGTTTAACAACGCCAACTGGACTGGCAGCGTTTGGTTTTAAGTGCATTTTTAAATGCGTTTGTTCCAACAAATAAACAATTTACTTCATTGAATTGTAATACAAAGTAAAAAGACCTTTACACAAGAATTTACGACATACCTAATTAATGTTCCAATGATTAGGTATTAATGCCTATATTGGTTGCTTTTCAGGGACAAGGACCTCAACCCCATACACGAGAAACATTTTATCCCCCACCTTTGATATCTTATGCACGCCACTGCAGCTTTCTGTAATGAAGTAATGTGGTGGAAAACTGAACTTTTTTTGGTGACACCTGAGTTATTATTAACATCAATGTCCTCTGAACTTGACAACGTATCGTAATCTTCTTATTCTGTTTCAAGATTTCGCTTTCCTCTCGAGACTATCCAGGTCTGCTGCCATGGGAAATCTCTGTATAGAATAAAGTAAGATTAACTAGTAGATAATGATAACCAACATATCTAAACACTCGTATCATTTATAGTACATAAAATAGTCACCAGTACTTCCAAGTTAATATATAAAATAGACTGACATTTTACGATCATATCAGCTATGTGTTTTGCTTTCCGAGTTGTTTATTACCAGTGAGTGAATTCATATTTATTCTACGTTTTCTGCCATTGGCAGCTACATGGTAAATGGAACTTAGAACCACAGTGGCTTTGAAAAGGTAAACATATTCAAATCAATCTCTTAAGAAGCATTAATGAGTTTCAGATTGAAGCTGTCACGAGTAGCCGAATGATACATTACTGTTTTGTCCTCCGTGGAGTGGTCTAATGAGAGGGGTATAGAATTCTGATTTGGGTATCAATTCTATGTTTTAATTTATGTACAATAATTTTACACATTGTAAGTTAGTCTGGTCTATGTTAGCCTCGTTGATAAGGAAGCTTGATAAAAACCTATGATCGACCAAAACGTTCGTAAGTTGTATACACAACATGCAATATCCTTTCTAGCATTCTTTCAAAAATAAGAATAAAATAAAAAAGCCACAAAATTGTAGAAACAGACCAAAACAACTTCTTTTCCTTTCAAGCTGTCACTTGGCATTGCAATTTTTTTACAACTGAAAATTCGTCATAATTGTAAATGACTTTGCCGTTACACCTTGATTTCTCATTAGAGCAATAAGATTAGTGTTATTGAATAAATTTTAGGAATAGTAGCAAAAACTACAATGGTGAAGGTTTTTCTAACGTTTTTAGATAAGGCAACTTTTAATCGCAATTGTCAAAGTAATTCCAACAAATGGAAAATATTAAAGTTGATAAATTGCTATGATCTGAACTTAAAAAATAAAAAAAACCTTAAAATATAAAATGGCATACGCAACTACAGCACTGTGTCTAAACAGTAAAGGAAAGATATCTCAATTTGATTGATTGGTCTAAAAGGTCATCACATGTTTATCATTTTTCAAAATACACTAATGATCCACTGAGATGTCATTAACAACATTCGGAGTCACCATTTCAAATTTGCATACACATTAGTTAATGTTTTTTTAAATACAAATTCATACTTTAAACTTTGATATTTACTTAGATTTACAAAAGTTTAACACGAGTGACAATGTCATTGTTTAGATGCAATGCTGGGGATATGCTGGGGATATGATACGGTCTATGTTTGGATGAAATAAAAACTTTCATTTTGTATGTTTGTTATTAGTGTTTTGAACTTGCTCCCTATTAGTAATATTTCCTTACCTGTAGCGATGACGGAAACTTTTCACCTGAAGAAAATCCAAAAAGAAATAAAACAAGCTAAAAATGAGATTACACATTCAAATGCCCTCGCCGTCACTCCTCCCCGCCAGCAGAAATTATATTTATCCCAAGACTGCTCTAAGCGATGAATGCAATGCTTCTGTTTAACTGCGACTCTTTCCCTCACAACACATAAACTAATATATACATATAATGAATAGCATCAATTTTGAATCGACTTCATATCACCATAATTAGCCTTTAACTAATATAAGGTAGTTTGTAACCACACAAAAATTAGGCATACAAACCTCTCGAACTAAACCGTCTCATTCATATAAACAGTATACTATAGTCCGCTGTCACATATAGCCACATTTTGATACCAAGATAAGAAACCTCAAACAATTAAATTAAACTTATTATTTCACTGGTCCGCTGCTTATTTTACCTGCCATTCTTCCACCAACATTCTGATACGACTATAGATTTGTAACATATATTTTATAATGTTTACAGTCAACAATATTGATATGCCCATATTCTGTTTTTACTATTCCCATATCACCCTATCCACCCTACAGTGTCCTAAAAATCGCTTCAAAATTGTGAATTAAAACATAACTTAGGTGTCGATATCCCATAGTTGTACGAAAAAGGGACATTTTAGAGCTAGTAATGTTTCAGATGTTTCATATTCAAGATATTTAGCTTGAAAGTATGATAATATATATTTGAATCACACTACTAAGGCGTAATGATTGATCAATTCAGTTCCTCGGTAAGGTTTTTTTATTTAAACGTTTAAATCCATCGATTTTGCATTCAATTTCTTTGATATTAAATCAATTTGATTACTTATAGACAGCAAGTTCCCAGAAACTAATTCACTAATAAAAAGGAAAATAAATTGCCCACAAAAACAAAACGAAGCAGAGGGAAACCACTCCTGCTGTTATTTGTCTCTTAAATAACATTCAGATTCAGATTCAGATTCAGATTCTCTTTATTGCATCCCAAACTTGGCAATTGATTGCTCACAATATAAAACATACGTACAGTACATAACATACACACAAATTATATCAGACTCTCAAATACTAAGACATAAGACTTAAAACAAAGCTGGCAAGATACGTAAAAATACGTAAAATACAAAATATAGTAAAACAGCACCAGAGATACTTGTGAAACATTGGATTGCACAATGAGCAAGATTACTGACCTAACGAGTAAAAGATTCATTATGAAGTTTTAATACAACGAGGGATAAAGGAGGATTTGTAACGATTCGTAACGGCACGGGGTAGTCTCATCCGCCCACTGCGGGGTATTATTGCACTTTCCAAATTAATGTGTAGA
>JAIPMN010207985.1:0-10879 GCA_020650975.1 Apostichopus californicus
GCCTAAGTAGAATTAAATGTTCTTTTCTTGTAGTTGATTATGCTTAAGTACGTAATTCATTGATACATCTGTAGGAGTAATTGATTTACATTGCAAAATCTATAGTTGTGCCATTCACTATACAGGAATACCCGCCAGTAATGTGGATGCCACCCGAGGCTGTATTTTTGAAACAATACTCAGTTGACAGCGATGTCTGGAACTACGGCACGTTCTTGTGGGAAGTGTTTTCTTTGGGTAATGATACTATTGCTACAATCCTGCTCTTCCAAAATGATTATAACAGTTTATTTTCATCAATATGCTACAAGACTTGTTGTGTTTTTTTTCTTATAAACAAACACGTTTTTCCTAATGCATCATATTACATTTACACATTAAGGAGAAGTACCTTATCCGGGACTCAGTAAACAACAGTTAGAAGGAAAGATTAGACAGACCATTCTCCTTGCTCAGCCAATATGCTGCCCAGGTGCCTTGTGAGTATGCTAATTTAATTTTTTCTTTCCACTATAATATTTATTTTTCGTTACTAATACCAGCGAAAGAGCTCGAAGTTTGTATAACACCATTTACTATTCTATGATATGTGTAGCAAGGAGTAGTGAAGGTATGTCCCTACTCTTACCTCGATTTCATTTTTACAATCTCTTAGCTAGGATCAAATACAGACATTGCATCTGAAGTTAGTGATCACTTATTGATAAACAAACGTCCATGAATGATTTATTTCTGATTTTATTGATCTAATTTTACCGAAGGTATAGCATAATGTTATTGTGTTGGAACACAACAATAGATTGCCGACCAAACTTCCAAACAATTCTTGAAAAGGTATCAACGCTCTTTGAAAACGTTAAAGTGGTAAGTCAATTCCTGCATTTAAGCACTTTAAATCATGGTTCTCTGACAATGCAATATTTACTGAAACTTCATAATATGCATACCAAACTGTCAACTAACTTTGTATCTACTTTCTTTCTCATTCTGTAGGAAGAACAAGTTCTAACATGCAGAGAATCAGACTGCTACACGTCTTTGAACACATCGTAAATTAGCCGTGGTGATTTCTGTGTCACTTAGCTGACGGATATTTTCAAATGTTTAGAAATAAAAAGAAATGAACAGTCATAACTGAAATTGAATTCTTCGACAAGAATTAGCAGCTATGAAAGTAATGATTTGCTTATTTTGTAACATTCAAGTGTTTAATAACCACTGTAAGCATTATGGAAAGGCAACTCAGTCTACATCGAATAAATACATAGAAGTTAATAACACTCGTATTTACATGTTGGATTGGATGATAAGTTACTAGCCGGAATTAATAGCTCACTGAGCCGTAGGAGAAAAGGAGTTATTTCATTTATAGTTAACATGTGATTTACCAAATCTTTACAGTCATAAAACATAAGAACAATCAAGACATTCAAACAGCAACGCAGATTGATGACAATGTAGATAAACCTCTGGAGCAAAATTCTTTTTACTGCATATTTTACAAAATCTTATTTTTCACAATCTATCCACATTCATGAGAGATGATTAGGTTTCTCCTGTGTCTCACTCAATAATAATAATTCGAATAATACTACAAAGCCTAATTGCATTATTTGTGTTTCCTTTCAATCATTGAGAGTTACTTTCGTTTGTTTTGCTTCACAATGGAGTGGATTGACTTTGGCAATGACTGTTATTATTAATCATTGTTTAGGCAAACATTTCTCTTCCATTTCCTTTCATTGAATACAGAGTGATATAAACGTTTCTATTATAATCACACTGTATCTTAAGCAAGAAACATCGGAACATGAACAAGAAGTATACAAGACACTCAGAGGATAGCGTCTTTGTAATCAGATGTTAGCCATGAAACAAAGCAATGCACTCAATTTGATAAAGCCATTGTGATTACGGCTTGGTATTGTTATGCGAAGCTTCCTTGTGTGGATATGATATAGTATGTTAAAAGTTTGGGGCATACATTTATTTGGTACAATGGGCATTGGGCAAGTAACAGTTCCCAAACTTTCACATGGGGGTTCAATAAACATACATCATTTTTGACATATTTATATTTTAATTCCGAAACAATAATGTGTAGATGTATTTAAGTAAATTGATAAGGATCTATGTGAGCTACCTTCAAGGAATTTATAGTGGAATACAATGCTAATTAAACCATATACAATTTGGAACATTTCATTTCGTTATTTGAGATTTGTTTTAAGGAAACCGTCTATTTCTGTCATCTTCATACACTAACATATGGAAACGCTTGCTATAATCGGCCCGTTTCGGATAATTAAATGCTGTTGTTGACATTCAGGAAGGGTTGCGGATTTCACTCTCCGAAGCTGCTGTGAGAGCACTGCACATTGTGCTGTGTTCAGATTAGCCGCGTAAAGGAGGGCTTCACAAATTTCTTACGATGCTTTTGATTTGCTGGTGAAAAATACAAGCCTTAATTTTGAACAATCAAGTCGAATTTTATATCACTAGCGAGAAGAGTCAACGAACTTTTCTTTGGCATAGGAAAGAAATTGGTTACGCAATCACACTCCCAGCAAGCACAATGTAAGCATAGAGAGATAGGGACATTTTGAAGAGGTTCACTGCTTTCCGAAGTGGTGTTTACTTTTTCAGATTAAAAAGTACGGCGTTTAGTTCACACGCATAATAAAAAACGACCCATCATTGTAAAGAAGACACAATATTCTTCAAAATTACATAAGAAAGAGTTTTCTGAGTGCTATACTTTTAAAGTTATGAAACGGTTAGCGCGAAATGTGCTAAGTTTGTAGCGATAATTGCTGCGTTAACGGGGTGTTTTGTGCCGAGTTCCGCAAGGATTCCATATGTAACAGTAGACTTATTAACTATTATGTGAAAAACACCTCTATCACGCCTTAGCAGTCTATCTTAAACGAGAAGACAACATGACACGCATGTCATTCACATTAGACGTAGCTCTAAAGATGCTTTCCTTTACACTTCAAAAACAGCTAATAGAAGTTTCTAGTACAGGTTAGTAATGTGTACAATGGAAGAACTTTAAAGGTATTTGACTATTTAACAACGTGTTGTAGATAAACAGGCATACCTGTGTCTGTTTTATCACTACTCTATTTCAATGTTTATATGTATATTTTAATGGCTGCACTTTATCCCTAAGTATGTATTGTTGGATATTGAAGTACATACTAGCTTCATCTTATAGTTTACATTGACGTGATAAATTGTGATCGAGATCTCAAGGTCTATTGCAAAGTGGATGAGTGAATATGTACCAGTCTACTTTACCAAAATCATTGTAATGAAATGAAATATTTCAACATGAGTTATACGAGGAAATAGAAGTACACCACTATATATTTATATTTTATACCAATGAATTATACTACATATATACTACTAGGTTCAATGTGATATTTATAATCGTATCTACCCACGGTCATATCCTCATGGCGTATATGCTAGAAAAACGCATGGAACTGAAGTGAAACTAACTAACGAGTAATACGTTTATTCGGTACCATCAACCAATGTATTCCTTTGCTTAACAAATTCATGCACTTAACGATACCTCGTTCTCTTCAAGGGTCATTGATGTCTAACTTCCTTGTTTCGTATTAAAGTTGATAAATATCATTAAAAAATAAATCAGGTTGTAATGCCTGTCAATTCCATCGCACATTATAGTCTTAGTGTAATAATTGACATGTTTTCTTTCCATTTTTGTTGTATTCTCTTCATTTTATGGGCGAAAATGAAAGCAAACGGTCCTCGATATCCCCAACTTCTATCACTCTAACACATAGAAGGTCACAGCTTATTCGCAATATGACTCTTGAAGAGCCAATGGATTCGAAATGTAGACATTTTGTACGATTAATGGAGTTAACTTGTTGTGGCCTCAAGTCAAGAAAATATGTTTAAGGAAAATGTATCAAATGAGTTTAGGGTGATGTAATCTGAACGACGTAAGCAACAGATTATATCTTTTTAATTGTGATTGATAGTCCCACATGTCAACTTGGCACTGAGAAAAAATCTAGTCTGGCGTCTCGCTGTATTCCAGCCTATTTAAACAGATACATTTACAATGAAATAGCTAGAATACCAAACTTTGACTCAAATTGTCACGAGAAATCTCGCAAACAAATGTTCTTGTTTACAATTACTATACCAACTCAAATTAAACACAACGTGAAGCGTTTGCAGAAGTCATAAACTTACAACAACTTCAAGTCTGAGTACTGTAGATACCTCATTTAGTCCTAATGAATATCTAAATATACACAAAATGATGCTACAAAGTGGTTGTATTGAGATTATCACTCCCGTTCCCTTCAATGTTGAGTCAAGCATTGATTTTTATATAGGAAATGACCTTTTGTAACATGAGCCCATTAAAACATGTTCCATGTGTTATTTTGCGAATACATTGACAATAGGCTACTGCATGTATATGATCGAATGTTAAGTTGATAACGAGCCATATGGGTAAGGGTGTCACATATTGAAATTGGATAACAGTAGCTTGAGAAAATGCGACAGTTTTAATACGGTGCTTTTATACATGGCACACTGTATTTATAGCTATTGCAATAAACAGTCAGTGTAAGCAATCTGGATGACTGCTAACAGTACGACTGTAAGCATTTGGGATGTCTGTAAATATAACGCATGACTATAAGCTAACCATATGGATGTAAGCATACCATATGACAGCAAGCATACCACATGGCTGTAAGCATACCACATGTCAGTATAATTACTGTCTTGTGGCGAATATCGCCTGTAGCTCGGTAGAGATGGTAACGCCGTAGCCCATGGGAACAATCATTTTGTAGGCTATTTCGGAAGCCTATCTCCTCTCAAATAAATGATTAAGACACTGATTGGAAACAATACATAGAATAAATCATAGGATCGTTAGTAATGGATGATTCCTTTTCCAGAACTAATTTGCCTCTAAAAACTACTCAAAGGGTTGCAAACCTCGGGGTCACACGTGATGGGGATCTGATCCATGATTGCTTCGATATTACCTTCTAAGTGTGTATAGGTTCTACTACATTTCGAAGTACTTATACGTCGGATTCTAGTAGCCACATTTTGTTGCTTGGACACGATATGCCGTTGTTCTACCGTGAGATTGGGGACCACCTCGCTCTGGTTTTCTTCTTGATGACTAGTATTCGTTTGATTTTTTTCCGATTATATTCAGTTAAATTACTTCATGCATCAATATAATAATAAAAATAAAAATAAAAATAAAATAAAACTATTAGCAAACTGCTTATCCACTAGAGAGCCTGTGTAAGCACAATATAATAATCTGTAAACATTATCATTTAAATCTTCAATTAGATGTTACGTTGTATCTTGATTGAGTATTGTACGTCACTTTATCCCATCCTGGTGCCCATCAGTACGATCACCATGGAATATCTAATCATCATGGATTATACAAAACCGCTTAAGCATCCTTTATGGGTATATGCACTAGATGCATTCATTAGTTTTACACTCACATTGATCGAATGTTAGCGGTATTTGAAAGCCGTATGTAGTTGTCGTTGCTTGTGATGCCTTCAAATGTGAACGTGAGAATGGTAGCTACAGCATGATACCAGGTGCTCTTATATATACATACATAAATAAATGGATTGATAGCGTTGATAGATTTCAGGATTAATATATAATATATAAAAAAAAAGATGAATGCATAGATAACGTTGATGGATATCAGGATTAAACTATAATATATAAATAGATGAATGGATGGATAACGTTGATGTATTTCAGGATTATTATATAATATATAACAAGATGAACGCATAGATAACGTTGATGGATATCAGGATTAAACTATAATATAGAAATAGATGCATGGATGAATAATGTTGATGGATTTCAGGATTAATATATAATGTATTATGGATAAACTGAGCAAGTTTTATACAGTTTTCTCTTCCTTTTTCTCTTCAGGGTAGTTCTCGTCTTCAATGGTAGACAGGTTTCAATCATGAATATGTTGAAACCAGTGACGTCTGGTCATATGAGCCTTTTGTTTGGGAGGTCTTTACGTTAGGCAAGTTCATTGTTTAGTAGAGCTGTTGAAATTGAGTCTTGACTAGCGACCTGTGAGGTCGACCTTGGTATAATATTACTTTGAATTTAACATTTTCCTTCATCCGATTTTGTATGGTGTGGACTTAAAACAAGTTTTGTACACATGCATATACATCCACAATTCGTTTATTTTGTTATAAGTATACGAATGCTCACCTAAACCTAATATAGAAGTAACGAACCCATTATACATATATGATAAACGGTTAATCGACAGTTTGGTAATTACCAAAATAATAAACATAGTTTAAATGATTTTAATTAAATAAATAAGCTATTTTATCTCTCAGTGATTACATAAATGAGTAACTTCAACGGAGTACTGAAATACACATTCTTTATATCATTATCTTAGTTCTGCAGTTATTTCTATCTTCAGGGAAACTCCTTTTGAAAACTTGAATGTACAAAGCATTGAATCAGCAATTCTATCCAGCCGGTTCTTTCACAGACCAAATGTTGTTATCGTTCGATAGTGTGACCAAATTCATCATGTAGACAGTATATCGAGGATGGAAAGCTCCTAAATTGTTACTCGTTTCACTGATTATTGCAGATATTCCTTGATTAAGAACTGTCATCGGATGGACCCAGATAGTCGAATGAAGTTTCCTAATCTACAAGACTCTTTGGAGCAGTTTATTGAAGAAAGCATACAGATATTTAGGAATATATTACTTTTTAATAAAAGTGTGTGAGGGGGCAAACTTCTAAACTGCAATATTATAACTACATTTAAAAGTAAATACCATCCACATTGATATAATTTCATGTTTTCCTCGATTTATACTTAAGACATTATTATCGGTGTCGGCATATTTTAAGTCATGATTATAACGTAATTTTGTCATATAATTTGTGCAAAAATATTATATATTTGCAAGTGATAGACTAAAACCAAAATAAAACTCCATATTCCCGATAATCAGTAACCTATTTAAATTAAGTAAATGTAACTTATGTTTATGTTTTATTTATATATTCAAACGCCACCAGATAACCTATGATTAAGTAGGATATTAACTTAAAGTATCCTTAGACACTTTAAGTTTGAATAATGTT
The DNA here is from genome assembly GCA_020650975.1 of Apostichopus californicus. Lineage (NCBI taxonomy): Eukaryota > Metazoa > Echinodermata > Holothuroidea > Aspidochirotida > Stichopodidae > Apostichopus > Apostichopus californicus. Next base: position 7,204 of record JAIPMN010207985.1, read on the forward strand.
TATCAAGTTTGTTCACAGGTCGCCAGCATAAGAATACAGTCAATCGATATATCTCTGGGGTTTTGGTTAACACGCATCTCTCTGGTTTTAATGAGTCTTTTCTGTTTTCGTCTCACTTTGGTCACCACCTCCCATTGTCATCCAATTTTGTGTTCAAGTTAAGTCGGGCAAGACTATTTCTCAATTGACAATCAACATATACATTCGAATGTACAATTTTATGGCTATAATCCTTTACTTTATTTTGATGGAGAACCTCCAGACTCGCCTCTGGCCTTCCGTACAGGTTCATTCCTAAAGCAATCTGGTCCCCAATTTTGACAACTTGCGCACGCCACTAGTTGTAGTATTTGCTTCACAAAACATTATCTAAAGAGTCTATACTTTATACAAGTCAACAGTCACATAACGTTATAAGTGTCTCAGTTAAGCTGTGTAATGCATTTATATGAAAACACTTTCAAAGGCGCTCAGGCTCGAAATAGTCTTGCGATGCACTGAATCGTCCACAACAGTTTGGTTGCTTCAAATTGTGAAGTTTCTTGCACGATGTATGGCAATTCCTGTCACATCGGATCACGATATAATGTTCGTCCCTTCAGAGTGTGACATAAAAACAACGGTGTTATTGTTGGGAACTGATTGTTTTATTGTTCACTTCCTGATAAAATGCCTGGTATGGTTCACCAGTAACCCGTTATCGAGATGGGGACATTCCACATCACTCCATATATTGAGACAGGTCTTCTTGCCTGAAAGATAAAAGAAATCAATAAATATATGCCAAAATGCTTTCTCGTGAGTCAACTAGGTCCTTCATTTCAGCTAACACGAGGTGACCCTGTATTCTGTGCTCTCAAAAGTGACAACTTTGTTTAAGGATTTCGTTCACCTGGGTGCAATTATATAAGTACTGATAAATTTCTATTAATTTCCAAAGTTTGAATCAAAACATTGTATGGTCATATGACATTATGAAACATTGTAGTCACAATCAATATCACATGAATTAATATTTTAAATTAATACAGCGAGAATTGTAGGTATCACGTGTAATTGTAATCAAAATAACTATGAGTAACACCTTGTATCACATATCACATATACAATGGTGTCATTAGTGCAAATTGTTTCCGAGGCCTCACACGTACGACACGGATAAAGAACCATGATCATCATTCACATACCGTATATCTGCAGTCCAGTGCAAAAAGTTGTACGGAGCTAAAATATGTAATGATCACGCGTATAATGCATTTAAGTAAACAAAGGAATGTAGACATAAACTATTCTAAAAATTAAAAAAAAAAACAATGAAACAAAAAACACTCTTTTTGTGCATATAAGGTTTACCGTCATGACATCATTCCCTCATTCTACTCTAATTCGTGTTGGGCATGGAAAACCATATGAAAAGGTTACCCACATACTTACCCTTTTGTAGGTGTAATGGCTGGTGTCTTCCAAGTCCCGCTTACGAGGTCCAAAATTTGGTCGTTTCTGTTGCCACTTCCGTCAGAGTTATATGCAACTGAAACAAAACATCGAACAACAACAAGTTCGCATTTGATATCAGTTATCAGTCTATAGCTTTCACCTTTCAAAGTCGGTATAAATGTAACATCTATAGTCATAACAGTAATTCTAGTAACTACTGTTAGATAATTAATTAGATTGTTTGAAATACATCATTTGTTACATGTGAAATGTTTCATATCAATTCGTTTTACAATGGGAAGTCGTATTTTTATATGTCCATCTTATATGTCAATAACTTGTCACCCTTTTATGTGTATACAGAATGAACTGCTCTAACAGCCTAATTGGTCGTATGGGTGTGTCTAATCCACGATGTTTAAGTAACTCTTTGAAACTTAGACAAAATGTGCAATGATTTATTAAAAGAAAGATACATCCAAAATGAAACATTGTCATAACGTTGCATAACATTGCATAACGTTATGTGTATACATGCTTGATAATAATAATAAGACAGCTACATGAAAACGAATGTCATTTATAACAAATCTTCTACGTAACAGTGCGCGATGGACAGCTTTTAAGTCTTGTCTTTGCTATTTATTGAAATGAGACTTCTTACTGAGGTGGAGTGAAAATGAATCACGTCAAATATCACAAAAATATGGATACGTCCAACTTGTAAATATAGGTCTATATATACAAGCCTGAAACATGATGTGCAATCTTTATAAAGCGGCTGTGTGGAAAGTGATTAAGTAAGTTGTCTTTTCGTTCTGTTCATGAAGTTTTCGAACAAAGTTTTCGAACTTGACTAGTGTTAGCTCATTGGTTAACGCCGGTGCCTTCCAAAGATAAGGTCCCCGGTTCGAGTCACTCCAAAATTAATGTATGTCGTCCAGTTACAGAGTTGTTGACAATTGACAATTCATAATCATGGACGTTAAATATGAATGTAAGAGACTGACTTCGGTCAGCTTGCGGCTTTGATAAGCCAATGAGGCTTCTTCGCGAGTTTCTGCTTGCAGGAGGATCTAAAATACATACATACATATACACATACATACACAGATACAGATACATACACACATACATACACACAAACATATTCCATGTTGTTCACAAATATAATTATAATTTTGTTATGAAATGATTAACTCGCAATCGAACTTGTTAATGTGTAAATCAGTTAACTTCCCTTTAAATTCAGTCGTCCATTTGAAATGGAAATGTATCTGTTACTCAGGACTTGTTGACACATAACATTGAACACCACTTACCGTATTAAACGTGTTTAACTATAAAACTTACTTGAAATTTTGCATTGGTTAATCCATTTGGACTCAATCTTTTCGGGAACATTGCCTTTCAAAAATCTACAAGAATGAATGATTAATAGGAAAAATTGTTGCTTGAAAGTTAGGAATGCTAGCTTTCTTACTTTCCTTAGCTAATTACAAATAATATTTAAGTTAGTCATACTATGTAGTCACTAAGTAAGGCACACGTTACTTCAAAACTGTTCATGGTGTATGCTGTTAGTTGTCAATAAATTCTTTGTCACAACCAAAACTGAAGGAATCCTAATGATAAAGATATTTTATCTTACCTGATCCGATTGTTGACATTTGTGCTCATCGCCCACAAAATAATTTTTACGACCGCATGACTACTCTCTATATTGTCGTAGGAGATATTACGCAATTCAAAGGTGTCGACCATAGGCAACGTTAGTGACAGCAGGAATTTCAATGGGCACTCTGCACCGATAGATATTGAGTCAAAGTGTAGCTTCCAAAAATAAAAATAATACAAATTTTAATAAAACGTCGACCAACTCATAATAGAATACCTTACATGAAAATTGTTAAATATATTATAGCTGACGTATTCCTCTCACGACATGGTATAACTATTTGTAATTGGTTTGTAATACAATGTGTGTCTATGTGTGTGTAATTCACAACTTCATCATATGTACACTGATCGATAACCGGTTTCTATGTGAATGAAAGCATAGCTGAAAAGAAATGAGATTAGTCGTCAGTTTAACTATTCTCCACATGCCAAATTCCCAGTAACACAGATGATCAATTAAATAAAAAGCTACTCATTCTAGTAAAACTTAAACCAACTTTTGGTTCAATGATTAGAAAGGTAGGCAAAATATATTTAAAGCTAAATACTTTTTGGCTTA
>JAIPMN010207998.1:0-10070 GCA_020650975.1 Apostichopus californicus
CACCTGGCCAGCAAGAGAGTTGCAAACAATTGTTTCCATGACTACTAAGAAAATAAAGCAGTGGCTTGGGGCCCACGTTGGGGAGAAACCTGTGGAAAATGAATATATTCATTGCTTATTTGAGTATTGTATATTGGGAAGAGCTGATCAAACATTACTGGGGAGGGCTTTCAACTGGCCTGACGGCATGTAAATTTAATTTAATGAGAAGGGGGAGTTTTTATGAGTCTCCCGGTATTGCCGCTTATTGGCAAAAACATGCCCACTAAATGCTAATTTTTGCAACAACTTCCAGTGACGAAGTCTGACATGGCTGATATAGCAGGACAAGTTGTGAATGAAGTAAATGCACGTTTTCCAAAATTACCGTTATGTAATCCAAGGTCACCAAAGGTCCATTATGGCTCAAAATGTGTTTTTTAGGGGCAATAACTTGTGAAACTCCCACTGATGGGGTCCAATATGTTGACATTTTGGAACTAGTTGTGAATAGGGTAAGGGATCGTTTCCAAACATAACGGTCATGTGATCCAATGTCAAGAAAGGTCAATTATGGGTCAAAAAATCAATCTCTGATCAAAATTGTCTATATGGTTGATCCCTGTGCGACCTTGAAGCGCAAAGTTATCAGAGGTCAAGGTTTTGTTTGGTTTTGAGAGGTGCATGATCTCTCTTGACCTCACATGACCTTGGACTATGTTATATATCTAGTAAAGTAATACTTATGGGTGTGTACGGGAGAAGTGCTGTACTGATTAACTACTGTAAATGTAAATACTACAGTACTAAAGTCATTGGGTGCTGCACTGCTCCCTTACACACCCAGAGGTATTACTGTACTGTATAACTGTATACACTACAGTAGTCATTAAGTACTGCATTGCCCCCTTACACACCCAGAGGTATTACTTTCCTGTATAACTGTAGACACTACAGTAGTCATTGAGTACTGGACTGCCCCCTTACACACCCAGAGGTATTACTTTCCTGTATAACTGTAGATACTACAGTAGTCAATGAGTACTGCACTGCCCCTTACACACCCAGAGGTATTACTTAACTGTATAACTGTAGACACTACAGTAGTCATTGAGTACTGGACTGCCCCCTTACACACCCAGAGGTATTACTTTCCTGTATAACTGTAGACACTACAGTAGTCATTGAGTACTGGACTGCCCCCTTACACACCCAGAGGTATTACTTTCCTGTATAACTGTAGATACTACAGTAGTCATTGAGTACTGCACTGCTCCTTGCACACCCAGAGGTATTACTTTGGTGACATCCCTATCTTCTGACGTCTCTATATTCCGACGTCTCTATGTTCCGACAATAACAAATAATTTTTATGACTGCTCGCTTGTGTACTTAGAGGTATTACTTTACCAATGTTCTTATATTTTCCTGAAGACAGTTTAATACTTTTTCATGATATCAGTTTTATGCAACGTCACCTTTGATAACGACAGATATCATTAGCCATCCGACCATTAGGTTATTTCCTTTCACTGGCCTTTCATTAACATACTTTATTTACTATGACAATATTGTCACTGTTTAGTCTTTATGGAGAGATTCTCCCATCATGTTGCAGCCATGGTTAGGTGAATAAAATAGTTTTTGTTATGTCATGTTAATACAGCAACTAAGATCATTCATGTTAATACAGCAACTAAGATCATTCATGTTAATACAGCAACTAAGATCATTCATGTTAAAACAGCAACTAAGATCATTAATACAGCAACTGAGATCATTCATGTTATTCCACAACTAAGATCATCATGTTATTTCACAACTAAGATCATTTATGTTAATACAGCAATTAAGATCATTAATACAGCAACTAAGATCATATGACATTTCTAACGATTGTTTTTCCTTTTACTGCAGTTGATTAACACAGGATTCTTCACAATGGGAAAGTTCACCGTACATTTGACCTTTTTCCTAGTGGTCCAGTTAGTCTGTGGTAAGTAGTTAACCATGGTCCATCTTAAAGGGAGTGAAGAATCGCGCAAAAAGAAACGTCTAATGCCGGTAATCTGACCTAGTTTCAAATGAGGTGTAACAGAAGTGCTAAACACCACCATCGATTCCAGAAAATACACACACAGCTTGCTACCGTCGGTAATTAGACACTAGTGTACAGTCAGTACATACAGCTGCGGTCAATACCCACAGCACAGTATACTGACAAATGATACAGCGATGGACATCTCAGGTCCAGCTAAAGATAATAAGGTATCACGTTTCATTACGCCATAATAACATAATTACGGTACTGTCTGCATTTCGTAGCGACACGCACAAAACTTTTTCAGATGGCCGCACACGGTTTGGGGCGAGTCTTCGATGCCTCTAAACGGAAATTAGAAAGTTTATCATCTTAACATGTTTGATGTAAGTCATACTTAACTCTTTTTTCGTGAACAGTGCATATTGCACCTGAAATACAGCTCCAAAGAAAATAACTATCATGGCATTTTCTGTATCTAGCGCTTATAAGATGCAATCACTACTTGATTGATTTGCTCCGAGAATTTAGGTATAAAACGTTCCAGTTTTGCTTGCTTACTCTCTGTCTAGCTTCTGCTGTTGTTGGCCAAGGTTGTGAAAATGAACAGTATCTCGAGCTACATCAGCCAGGAATTATCCAATGTTCGTTCGAAGAGGGTTTTCTTGGAGTTCAGTGGTTCAATTCAACAGAAGAGGAATCCTCTGCGTTCATTACCTATATAAAAGATGAAAAAGATGGGCCTGGATTTAGATCTGGAGATTACGATGTATGGTTAAATGGATCGCTGTTTGTTAGAAACGTAACAGTTGAACACGAAGGAGTATTCATTGTCACCCATGCACCTTCGGTAGCCATACAGGTGAAGCAGTATAATATTCAAGTCCAATTGTTTGGTAAGAACCTCAGACTTTGATTATTCTTCATTTAATGTATGAAAAGTGTTCATTATTTAAATAAATCGTCCATTTCCATTGGAAAATTTCTTCCATCTGAGTCTTCTATGGATGACAGACAGGATACATAATTTTTAACATTTTCAATTTGCCGACTCAACAGTCAGCAAACATACAGGAATCTTAATAGGCTCAACACTCTATGTGAATGCACGAAACAATTACAGGAAGGTAGGTTCTATAATAATTACCCCGCTAACAGATATATGCAATGAAACGAACAGACATCAAATGTAAATATGCAACGTGTATGTACATGTGATGAATCAAACATTCATCATGGATATATATTAAGACAAACATGTTAGTCCAGGAGGCTGGAGTGATTGCCAGTACCATACTAAGAATTGCCCTTATATAAAGCTGATTTTTATTTAACAAAAGTAGTTTTCTATTTGTCAGTATTGATGTAAAGTCGACCTTTACCGTAAGTTGATTGCTTGGATGCATAATGGATGTACAAAATCAAATTTGTTCACTACTCACTACACGCTAATTTTCATTTCCTTACATTCAACAGTGAAGCCGCAACTTGAATATCCTGTGATTGAAGGGTGTCAAGATAAGAGTAAAATATGCTACATGTTATACAAAAACCCTCTGGAATTGAGCTGCTCTGTTGAAAATGTCCGTCCTAGAATTTCTTTGATTTGGAATCAGCGAAACTCTCAGCGCGAGAGACTTTTGGAGTCGAATATGACAATAATCAGAAACAATGAAGTAACGTTCACTACTCATTCGACTGTTAAAATACATAACGACTCCCCATTATTGTCAGTATTGGTATGTAGCGTAAACGAGAACACTTGGATCTTGGAGGAGAATGAGACGCTGGTTATCTTAGAGAACGGAAGCGTAGACATATCAAACAGTCCTATACAACGTTATGTCCAGCTTCATTCTACTATGATTCTACCCTGTAATGACTTTAACGAAAGGATTCTAGTTTGGAAGAGATCCACTGATAGATCTGAAACCCCAGAAGTGATTCTAATTAGAGTGCAAACCTGGAAAGAGGATTTCAATGAAACATACAACAAGGATTTCAGATTGACTCCTGATGGGTCACTGATGTTGCCACAGACTGAATTGTATCACCAGGGCATTTATACTTGTGTCGCCAGCGATTATGACATGGATCGTACACAAACAATCGAGGTTGTTATTTTCAGTGAGTACTTTGATGTATACATAAATGATATTAAACCCTCATCTATTAACCTTAAAAAGGAGTAAAGGGCAGACGCAAACTTTTTTCATTACAGAAAAAACTCCAAGTACACACACTAACAACTAGGACTCTGCAAAACATAAAATAAAGTACCTTTTTGAATGAACGTCTTTCTTTCTCCTTTCAAAAAACCACAACTTCTTCTGAAAAGAACCAAAATATCCTCCAATCCTACCGATGATTGAATTTGTTTGAAAACAATGAAATCACAACAATCAACCAGGGTTAACAACATTTCATCGTTAATATTTTCATGATAAAAATAGTCAACGATGCTTGTCCAAATTTCCAGTGATCTGATGGCTAATAGTCCCTTACCCATTGTCTGTAGACATTCTTGTATCTGTAGTGCTGAACACAAAAGTATGCAACTACTTGTAACGCTACTTTCCTCTCTGTAGAGATAGCTAAGTTTGTGGTATAGGCTATCATATGTGCGCTCCTGTTACGAAGATGCGCTTGAATTGTTTCTGAGACTATCACCTATATTTGAATCATGGTTTTGATCAGAAAATGTTGTGAGTTGAGACAGTCAATGAGTTCTCTGATACTGAAAAGGATTTTCCATCTCACAGTTTGTTTGTTCTCTCCGTATTGAGAGTTGCTATTGTAAAATGTGCATTCACCGCAGTAGTTCCTTTCTTGGAAACTTTTTCGCGGTCCTTTTGACCACATGGTTCAATCAATATTTTCTGTGTGCAATGTTCGTGTGTAAACTACTGTACTTCATTCATTGTAAAAAGTAGCCATTGAAGTTTGATTTTTTAATGGACATTGCATAAAAATTTATTTTCATAGGCCTACAATAATTTTCGAGGAGCTGGTTGTTTGCAAACACTGCAAAGAGCACAGGGTAAATGTTGGGTCAGGTTTTGAGGATTTTCGCATGTCTAGTTGAAACTCCCAAGTTCGAACAGGCCTATGTACCTGCGATATGCAGTAGTGAACTGTGAAGAATTTAGTGAGAGATATGCACACTGTAGGTATGAGGATTTTGAACAGTTGGAATCGCTGCAAGGTCGAAGAATGGAGCTACTACGGAGTTGGCGAGTAGGGAAGTACAAGGGCGGGTGAAAGCGGAGCTAGGTGGTGAAAATTGGTTGAAAGGGCAGGGTGGGCAAAAAGAGGGGTGGGGCAGGTGAATAAGAGGGGCAGGGTGTGCCTGCCCCTGTAAAACAGCGAAGCTAGGGCTCTTTATATTGTGTAGGACATTCACACAGTGTAGGCAGTGATACTATCGCAGCTACACTAGTAAAGTAGGTCATACAATAAACGCAATTGTTGTTCCATCGGGACGCAAGCTTTTTTTTTACGGGACATATATTTGTTTTCTCTAGTAACATGTGTATAATATATGTTTTCTTTAGTTTACAGACTACTTAACATGTTAAGTTGGTATTGATTAAAATACAACATGTTTAAGTGATTAACCAGTCATTGCAAAAAAAAAAAACCACAATTTTCTCTTTTTCTCTTGAATAGCCTATCCAAGCCCGCCGTACATAATTGTAAAAGGATGTGACCATACACAGTATTGTGTACTTGATGTCGCAAGAGAAGGAAACGTGACGTGTTCAGTTCGTGGAATTCGACCAGAAGTCGAACTCCAGTGGAGAACTTATGGAAACTATCCTGCTCTATCTCTAACAGAGCTGGAAAGGACATCAACAGAAAAGGGAGGAATCTTTGACATTTCTCTTACAACAAACTTCAAAATTTTATCAGCGCCTGAAAGAGGGATCACATTAGAGTGTTTTATAGTAGGACAGAATTCAGATGTGTTCAAGTCCTCTATAAAAGCAGCAAGAATAGATCTTAAAACGACATATGGTAGGTGTTTGTTTGCTATCGATGCCTTGATTTCAGATTAAGACTAAACTATTTTCGATATGATTATATTTAAAGAAAAATAGACAAAATCATTCCGAAATCGGTGCCTTATCTTCATTACATCTTGGAAAGTGCAGTTGATTTTATTGAATAATTGTTGTCTTTGTGATAATGTGAACCCTTTGAGATCTTGTCTTAATATTTTCAAATACTTGATTTCAAATTGCCATTTAACATGTGTTTTTCCTATTTACAGACAACAAGGAGACTGCGGGTTCACCGACAGTTGCTGTGGTTACAACCATAATTGTAGTACTTCTAATTCTGGTGGTTTTGGTCATCTGTGTGAAAGGTACCATGATGCATAGCACAATTCCTTTGCAATATGGCAAAGTTTGTTAGCTATATTCTTGTATTCTATTTGTATTCATTTCATCTACATTATCCAATTTGACTAACAGAAAAGTATAGTAACTATTTGATTTATCAACATTTTTATTTTTTATTATTTTGATGATGATAGTAACCGTTGCATTCATGATGGCGTATGTGTGTATGTGCGCGTTAGTGATGCCCAGCTTGTAAACATGATATCTCAAGAAGGGTAGGTCGGACCAATTTCATATGTAATGTGTAGACGTACCACGTTGAGTACAAGAAGCCTATTGTTTTTGGTGAAGGTCAACGGTCATTTGGGGTCATGAGGAGTCAAATTGTAAAAACCTGGTAGACACAATATTTCAAGAAAGGAAGGTCGGACCAACTTCATATTTGGTGTGTATAAATTCACATTTAGAATCCTATTGTTTTTGGTGGGGGTCAAAAGTCATTTGAGGTCACCAGGGGTCAAATTGTGAAAACCTTGTAAATATGATATCTCAAGATGGGAAGCATGGGCATACCTCATATTTGATGTGTAGAAGTACTGAATAAAGTCAAAGAAGCCTATTGTTTTTGGTGGAGGTCAAAGGTGATTTGGGGTCACTAAGGGTCAAATCATGAAAACCTTGTAAACACGATATCTCAAGAAGGAAAGCATGAACATACCTCATATTTAATGTGTAGAAGTACCTCATTGAGTAAAAGAAGCTCATTGTTTTTGGTTGAATTCGAAGGTCATTTGGGGTCATCATAGGTCAAATTCTGAAAACCTTGTTAACATGATATCTCCATATCAGAAGCTTGGCAGATCTCATACTTGGTATGAAGGTTTATAACATTGAGTAAAAGAAGCCCATTGATTTTGGTGGTCAAACAGGTCAAATCGTGAAAGCTTTGTGAACATGATCTTGCAAGAAGGGAACCTTGGACAGATCTCATATTTGGTGTGTGGATGTACCATATCAAATTTAAGGAGCCTATTATTGTTTTTGGTGGAGGTCAAAGGTCATATGAAGTCAACAAACGCCAAACATTTACTTCACTCCCCTCTTACCTGTCTCTCTATGCTAACGCACCTTCCTAACATAATATCACAAGGGAAGCTTGAACAGATCGCATATTTGGTATGTAATTGTACCACATTGAGAACATTGGGTGGAGGTCAGTGGTCGTTTGAGTTCGCCAGGTGTCAAATTGTGAGACCCATGTTTTACACAATATTTCAACAAGGACAGATGTCATATTTAGTATCTTGATGTATCTATCACATGCTTTTCACTGTATTACTAAGATCAAGTATATTGTACACCCTCACTATGCATTACGTCAGATTCATGAAGAAATCTGCTGATGTTACATCATCGAAACCACAATGCATCTTTGCATTCCGGTTCATTAACCTTACATAAATTATTCCTGCAGTGTTAAACTACCGAAGGAGTCGGAGGAAAATTGTGGAAGACGAAGAGGTAAGACCGTTATATCTGAAATTATAAAGACAATAAATCAAGGGAAATAAAATATATAAAGCTGTTAAACATACTGTAACTCTAATTAAGTCTAAGATTCCGTGGGCGCTTAAATATTCCCTACTGAGGACTGGTGGTGGTAAGGAAACAAATGCGGCGCGGATGGTTGTGTGTTAGTAACAACGAGCCTTGAACCTTGTTATTACATGCAAAGAATATAACACATAGATAAACTAGTAAAGAACAACGCTGAGATTTCGTAATCTATTACTATAATTAGTCACGGTACAGACCATATAGGAAATGGTTAAAAACATGTCACTCGTCTGATGATCACCACACAGGTGGGAAACTCAGATATTAAACATGCTGTAGGTTACGTATACTATATTAACCTGCATTACCTCTATTTATTGAGCACTTTTGAAGCAGTAAGTGAACAAATGAATTTATCAATACACATAATATGTTGCAACAACAAGGTAACATTATACTCATTTGAAATAACATTCCTACCAATGGATAGTTTCACGTTGTAATAGATATAAGTAATACACGCAACTGTCATGAAATCCTTTCCCTACCAGTTTTGTGTTGATTAAAGAAACACAGTGTATTTTTCAATGGTCAAGCCAAACTTGTCCTGCACACAGGAAAGTAGTGTTGGCCATTAGAGCACTTGTGTTTACAACCATACAGGTGACTGGTCAACTCAAGGATGAATCCTAATGACAGTATTTGGGGTAGATTATGCTATCAAGTAACAAATTATTAGGTTTGAGAGAAATTGATGAGGACAGTTTTTCTATAGGCAGGCTTGACTGTCATGTAGACTCTGAGTACATTTATATCAGAATAATTATAAGGTACAACCTACGGTTACTTAGCAACATCAAACATATTATGTTAACTTGTATCACATTAATAGAACATGTTAATTACATCATCAAATTATTTGCAAATAGTGACTACAAAGTGATAGTTTTATTGATAATATGTTTCAAAGTATCGTTTCCTCTCTCTTGTTTAGATGTTGCCCATGACTGAGACTCACCGGACACCTGGTAAGTCTGATGTACAAGTTATTGCAAGCTGAGTGCAGTGAATGCTGCAAACAATAACTTTAAGTGCTTTAAGATACTGTTAAATACCACGCATACATTAAATAAATTTCAACATACATATCCTCTACAAATGGGAAAGTGCAAAAATGAAACTGATTATTTCCAGTGACTTCATTGCTGTCATATCAAATTCATGTTACAGTTAACTTAACCAAATAGTGATTAATTAATGACAATCATTTCACTTGTACTTCAGTATTGATGGTTTATGAAAATAAGATATGAACATTCTGATTACATCAGAATGCGTCCCACTTCAGATAACAATTATGACCAAATGATAACTCCCGAATGGTCTGGGCCAAGAAACAATTTTCCAAATGTTGCTTCAGTTGTAATATCAGTCAATTGAATTAATTGTCTCTTTGGAATTAAAGCAGCTGTTCAAGAAGCTATTTAGTTTGAGAACGAATCTAACGTCTAACAATTAAATTAACATATTAAGACATTGTTTTCTACAATAAATTTGGTTGAGCAGCTACCAATAATGACTTTCCAATTACAAAAAAACAACTTTCTTCTGACCATTTTCATTATTGACTTTGTTCCTGATATCAAATAAGATTGTTAGAAATCACACTTTTCTGGTTTCCTACAGAGGAGGAACAATTCATCAAGGAATTGAAGGCAAAGTATGAGATACTTTATCGCTCCGTACAACCATTGCCTTACATCAGAGACAGCATGTATTGTGTTGATAATGTATATGTTGATAGCGGCATTAAACGGTTAGTTGAACAAGCACATGGAAATAAAATTTGGAAACTTTTAGAGTCACATCATGAGCTACTAAAGAAACCTGAGAATTGTGGTAGGCAAATTATAGAGGGCGACCCCGGATATGGAAAATCAACACTGACACTACAGCTTGCATACAATTGGTGCCAAAGAGTTCCAAAATCCCCTTTAAGTAACGTACCGATACTTATTTACCTGCGGCTAAGACAACTGAGAGGGGTGAAGTCAATATACCAAGCAATACGGCGTTTTATATTACCCAGAGACTCAGATCTGAGTGAGGATATTGTGGAATCAATCATAAAGAATTGTTCAGGTGCA